>PVLD010008123.1:0-86324 GCA_004027595.1 Dinomys branickii | reverse complement strand
AGCAGCAACAAGCGGTGTTTTTTCTTCTGTTGTTGTTGTTGTGGATGTTGTTGCTGTTGTTGATGTATGCCTGTTTTCTTTCTTGTCCTTGGATTTTTGGTTCTTGTGTTTTTTATTTTATTTTATTTTTTTTCTTTTTTTTCTGTTGATGAGAGGATAAACTGTCTGACTAAATTTGCATGTCTGTATATGGGTCCATGCATCTACAATTCGAAGCTATCAATGGATAAAGCAACAACTACTGTTGAGACCATATCACCTTGTCTATAGATTAGTTGTGATTGTACTATTTTCTATGATAATGGGTGTCTGTTTGTCAATATGTTTTTGTACTTTTATGTTTCTAAAATAAAATAAAAAAAATAAATAAATAAAAAAATAAAAAAAAAAAAAAAAAAAAACAAAATAGTTTAGTGTTGTCAGAATATTTCACTCTCTCCTGATTTCTGTTTTCCTCCTCGTTGTTAGCAAATACATTGAAGCACAGAGGTCCCAGTGCCAAAGGCCAGTATTTCATCCGTCAGCTGTTCACACGGGGGAATGTTCATGGAGCACTATCCACTCTTCCAAATTTCTCAGCCACTTTCCACAAAAACCCTAGATCTTGATTCACTACTGCGGCATTTCACAGAGACTGCTAAGAGCAGAACCCTTCGTGGTTCAATTAGTATGATGGCAAAGAAGCAGCATTAAATTTCTTACCGAGTTTTTGGAAATTAAAAATCAAGAAACTAGGAACACAGCTATAAAACAAAGAAAAAATAAGGGGACTATTTTAGTTTTCTCTTGCTGCAGAAAACACCACCTAACAGCGATGTGCATTTTAAAGGAGAAGTGGCTCATGATCTCAGGGGCTGCGGCCCAGGGCTGGCTGACTCTCGCTGTGGCGGGGCTGGATGGCATCGTGGAGGAACGTGTAGGTGGCTGCTCACCTCGCAGCAGCCCGGAAGCCGACAGTCTGAAAGAACCAGAGAGAAGAGGCTCTGCCAAGAATATCCCTTTCTGGGCTATACTCTCGGTGATCTATCCCTTCAACAAGGTCCCCCTTCTGAAAGCGCATTCAGGTACAAATTCCCCAATAAATGAGCGCAGCAGTGAGGTTAGCACCCTGTGCTTAAGTCACTTTGCCAATGTACCAGGTTTGAACATATGAGCCTTTGAGGGCACATTTTTATCTGAACTCTAACAGAGACTGTTTCCCCCCTTAATACTTGGCAATGTTTCATAAGGTTTTTTTTCTCACCTCTAGGAACGGAAGCAATTCTGTAAGATCTTGAAGGTTTGGTTTAGCTATGAATTCAGTTTTGGATCTGAAGATATTAAACCTATCTGTGAGCTTATTTCTTTTAATGTAATACTGTTATCTCAGGACATTCCTATATTAGCTAATGAATTATCAAATTCATTAGAAGCTATTAAATAAAATGTAAGTTATTGACTATGGCAAACAGCTTCATTATTATTTAGCAAAACTCAAATATATATGATCAATTGTATACATAGCATCTCATTATGTGGACATATTTAAATACATATCACTATACATTTATACTATCACTAGTGAAGTACTAAGGGAATAGAGAATAATTTGATAATTACTTAGATCACTTCATCAAATTCATTTTAAAGATATGCAATTTTAAAAATAATAAACACTTTGGTTCTCCTGAATTAATATCCATAAATTGTAATAGGTATTGTGGTGTGTCTACAACGTACATTACTAGTCTGCATTTTAGGAAACTCATATAACTTATATTTCTAAAAATTGACTAGGAGTTTGGAAAACTCTTAAGATTATACAATATATCATATGAATGTATTATATATTTCATATATAAGTAGATTTATTTTTAATTGTTTTTTCTTTTGGTCTTTTGAGACAGGGTGACCTCAAACTTCCTGTGTAGCCAAGGCTGTCCTTGAACTTGAAGCGATCCTATTTCCTCAGTCTCCTGAGTGCTGGGATTGCAGGCATGCGCCACCACACCCAGGTTTATAGTAAGATTTCTACATCCTGTGTAAGCCTGACTTCCTCAGTATCAAGGCCATACATGCCCTTTCATGTAAAAAAAAAAAAATCTAAAAATAAAATATTTAGATATTTATTTAATTTTGATATTTCATTTAGCATACTCTTATTTTTGTCAAAATGTCAATTCCTTTTTTCTTCATGCTTTATTTTATTTTATTGATTTTTACTTTTATTACTGTATATTTGCTCACATAATGATAATATTCGTCATGTAAAGTTGCATAACAGATCTTAAATTCTTTTGAAATTTGCCTTCTTTCCTCTCCATCTTATTTGCAAAATACCTATCTCCCTATGTTCTATTCCCTTTCTCTTACTTTGTTCTTTAATTTATTTACACTTTGTGTTTCTCAATTAAGAGGAAACATGTGGTATTTAAACTTGGGTATCTGATTTATTTCACTTATATCATGATCTCAGAAAGTGTGAATTTTAAATGAATAATTTCTTTGAACACAATCTTTACTGTCGCTCATCATTTACTAGCCAATATAATTTAGAAATAATGTCCAATTGGCATGTAAAGAATGGAATAGAAGAAAACTTAGATAATTCATAAAAACTTGAAAGAAATACAGTTTAAAATTTGTTTAACAATATATGCAGAGTTTTAAAGGAGAATCATCCAGTAAAGTGAATAATAAAATTTAAACTAAACAGCAATACCCTAGGAAAAGATTTGCTTCATTAGAAATCTAAATGTATTTAGCTTTATTTACAAAAAAAGAATTTTAAAAGTGCTAATAATATGCCACTTAATGGCATGCACAGTTTTATCAGATTTTTTCCTTTGTTGTATGCATTCTGATTTCCAGCACATCCAATATGCACTGCTAACCTGTTGTTTTTACCTACTTAATTATAAATCTTTGCAATGAAAAAGTCAATTAACACAATGATTAAAATAAATTCTGTTTCATCAATGCTTCTAGTATAGAAGATTTGGGGCCAGGAGTGTAGCTCAGTGGCATAAGCACCTGCCTGGCAAGTGCAAGGCCCTGAGTTCGATTCCCAGTGCCAAAAAAAAAAAAATGTTATTTAAGGGCTGGGGATATAGCTCAATGGCATAAGTGCCTACCTGGCAAGTGCAAGGTCTTGAGTTCGATCCCTGGTACCATGAAAAAACAAAACAAAAAACAGAATCTAGTATAGAAGATTTGGAACTCAGAAATAATTTTGCACCTGTCTGAAAAGTGGCGAGCACAATAATAATAGTGCCCATAGTTTCCTTTCCTTCTCACATATCTTTAGCAGTTTCGTGGGCCATGTAGCTCTGGCTCTTCCTTGTGAGTGAATGTGTTGAGCTGCTCTTCCCTGACTACACAGAAGTACACGACTCTCCTCTCAGCGTAAGTGGACGTGGCTTAGTCACCCACAAATAGTCTTCTTTCCTGAATAGAGAAATGAAGAATTCCCTTGAGACAAAATGACATATATGACTTGAATATTTCTGTTTACCTTATAATATTATCATAGTTGAATTGAGTTCCCCATATTTGCCTTTTCTTTTGTTAAATCAGCATAACAGTTGATAAAAATTACAACTGTGCAAGGACAAAACTGATGTGTGTGTGTGAATCTAACTTTGGCCAGCAGCTCTGGGTGTTTTTAAACATGTTCTTTCAGTAGCTTTATTCACACAGACAAGTCAGCTATGAGATAAGGAAAATGGGACCTCGGTTTCCGTCTTTCCTCTTATGGATGGAAGGCAAACATTAACGTTTGGTTAAAACCAGAAAGTTGACCCTTCATAAAAATCTTTAAGAATATTGGGGAAATTTTTGAATGACACCTCCACATAGTAGAACCCAATGAAAGAAATTGTCACAGAAGGAACTTTATCCTTCTCATAGGTAGTGTTCTTATGAGAAAAACATCCGATAATAGGCACAGTATTGGAGCCTGTTTTGCAAGATACATTCTCAGGTGAATTCTGTATATTTTCCTCACGTTTTATGTTGAATATTATAAAATTTCAACTGTGTTTAGTGTATATGTTAAATATGCTAGTAAAATATACCATATAATGTACAATAGGAATAGCCCATATTCTTAACAAATATAAAGGTAAATTTTAATAAACAGATTTACTACCTGAAAGCTCAATTTAATTACTTTTCTCAAACACTTTAGATGTTATATTTTTATCTTAGATCTTACATGACAGATGATTTTAACTCTTCCAGTTGAGTCTTTCCCAGTTGCCTATACTTACTAAATTCCTCTGTTGGGTTCTATTCAACTGGCAATTTTTTGATGTCATTAGTGAAAACAATTAAAATTTATCCTTTCTTTTCCATTTTCTTAGTAAGAGTATTCATTATTTTTAATGAAAATTGTCTGACCATATTTTTCCCTCTCTTACTATAATTTTTAACATTTCCAACTCTAGAAAACATATCTAAGCTTACAAATCTTTAACACTTGATAGTTAAATAAAGATATGGTTTTACTTCTCAGTATTTAAACACATGCCTTCTAAAAATAACATTTTCTTATATAAAGCATTATCTTATAAGAACACAATGAAATTTTCAGTCAAGGAAATTAACATTAATATATTGAACATGTATCTTATTGTCAGAATTTAAATTCTCCCACTTGGTTTAACAGTGACATTTGTAGCTTTCTTTTGCTTCATTAGTCAAGAGTCTGAATATATGTCCTTTTCGGTACCTTGGTGGTCATGTCTGTTTTGGGTGTGCTGCAGACGTACTCAGAGTGGAAGAATACCCTGTTAGAAGGACTTCTCTGATACCTAGAAAAGGCTTTTTTAGTTGAGCAAATTAGAGACAACTTTCAACTGGATAAATATTGACAGAAATCGATATACACTTTTGATTAACCAAGGACTCATGTGTCCATATGATGTTAAAAACAAATCATTAAAATGACTAGGTGTGGAATTTTTACAACAAACACACCTATTTAATAATAAATGTAGAAGGAATAGTTGAAGTAGAAATGGAAAAATCATCTCATTACTACAAACATAGATATAATTACTTCAAGTGAAAATCATCAGTGTGTGCTAATATTGTTTAAGCTCTGTGAGTAAGCGGGACACTCAGAGTTCCACTGTGTCCTCCCCCACAGGTCGCACATTGACACCCAGAGGAAAAATACTTAGTGAAGGTCCTGTGAGCTACCTGAATCGGAGCCACACTTCAAACCATCTATAATGGGACAAATTCACATGATAGGTCCTTTACTGTTACCCTGGGAATGGTGTTTCATGAATTTCATAGCAGAATAAAGAAAGAAATATAATCTACTTTGCAATGACAGTAGCAGAACAGTCTAAAAATTATCAGGCATGGAATAACTAGCTGATTTAATTTCACATGACTACTTCAATTTCATGTCATGTCATTTTGAGTCTGATTCGCAATGAAAAGGAGAAATAAAAACTTTTACTAGTTAAATATTGGACTCCCTGACTAGAAGATTTAGCAAAAGAGATAATTTGTAAAAGGCAAATATTTCCAATGGGAAATAAGTCCAGGTGTGACTCAAATCTTCAACTCCCCTGAAATCCTATTTTGAACAGGGTTCCAAAAGTAGAAACAGGTTCTCAAGTTATAAGATTTTTGAAATTAATGTTTCTTCTCACACAAAATGGTAGAAATTTACGATTTGAAAAATCAGTACTGGGCGAACGATGGGCGGCTGATCAATTTGTCTCATCATGCCCTGGAGACACATACAGATGGAGATAAACATGGAGACAGAGAGACAGAGAGACGGAGAGACAGGTGTAAGTACAGGTAGATCTACTTCCTATATATGATATAAAATGAATAATACATGTTATAATATTATATTCATATCAGGCTTTATGAAGACCCTCGAAAAAGAAGTTGGTATGACAGATATGTCTCCTAGATTTTAAAACATTGTTACTGGAAAAAACCATAATCGCATGATATAGTTTTACAAAAGAAGGAAAGAAACACATAGCTTCAGTATAAGTTCAACATGGCATCTACCATTGACTTCGGTTACCTTTAATTGCCACATTTGGTATATACTCTTTTTAAAAAAATTAAAAGAGCATTTTCTTTCCCAAGGCAGCCTCAGTATTTTGGCAAGTTAAATAGAGAAGGAGCTTTTGTTCGCGGAGAAAGGACCATATAACTCCATGAAAACCAGCATTTATGATGGCCTTCAGCAACAGTACTATGCATGGCGCCTCTTTTATTTGATTCAGGAAAAAAATAGCTTAAATTATATAAGGGACATTCCCTTCAAATTTCCTTTCTTTGCAGGCTTGCATATGTATTGTTTTATGTGTAGCAATATCAGTCTTTGTGATACAGTGCTGCCAACGGTACTCTTTGATGAACGCTAATAAATTCAAGCGCCTGATATTACCCTGTAGTTTTTAAGATTGAGGGGGTGGAAAAGAACAAAAGCCAAGTCTGCAAACATTATTGTCTACATGTGACATTGAAAATTGGGTCAAAGACTCATGGCTTCAAAAGATGGAATCTGTCCAATCAGAATACCTCTTTATCCCCTGTCTGTATTAATCAATGAGACCGCTGAATATAAAAGTTTTATGGTGCATGCCATCAAACATGGGATCTTATGTTACAACACAATGTTCTATAGTTACTGGACATAGAATCTTTAATGGAATTCTGTGACATGTTAGAACACATATTCCAGCTACATTTCCTCCGCATGAAACCTGTGGCCCGTGATCTTGGAAGTCTGAAGCAATCATCTCAGAATCTGTCAAGGCTTTGCTCTGGATGAGGAAGGTAGAAATGTCCATGTGTTTGCTGTCAACTAATTATAAACGTGACTATAAATCTTTAATCAAAGGGAAATAAGATTTAAAGGCTATAGCACCAGCAACACGGAGAGTACTCTTTTGGCTGTTTTGGACCATTTCATTTCTAATTCCCCTGGAATTATTTTCAAGAACAAATTCAGGTGTTCAGTCTATTAATTTGAAAATCCCTTACAGTGGTCCTCGAAATGTATATACCCTTGTCAGTATACGGCACGATAAACCTGAAAGAGACTTCACAGAGTGGTAATAGAAAACAAAAAGAAACACTCTGCAGACAGGGTGTCAGGCACCTGGCCACCCTCTGAGAAGAGGACACCTAGGGCAGCTCAGACGGCTCTGACAGCATTTCAGTGGCACAGACCTGAAATCTGCCCAGGGCTGGACCTGAATCTCCAAAGGCATATGTTCTATGTTTTACCATATAACATGGTATCAACCCAAATTTATCTCTTCTTATAAAGAGAACTTTTAAAAACAGTAATAAAATAACAACAGCATGGACAAAAACAAAACAAAGCAAAAACAATAAACATGATCCAGGGTTTCAAAACAAAATGGTAGGAATTAGCAGTGGTCATTATGTTCCATATTGTTATCTTCAACAAAGTATAGCATAACAATCCGAATATTAGACTAATTAACTAATTTGTCTCTACGTTTAATCGATATTCACATCATCCTACCAGCCACTCACTTTTCATAAGAAAAAAATCTAATTTCTCATCCATAATCTTTGCCAACTGTGTTGTAACTTGCATTTTATTAATTATGTAAAAATGCAGAGCGTTTTGATAGGCAACAAACTGTACTGACTTCCTAAGTCACATTACATAAGCAGGCTATCTTAATTTTCAACATATTTTATTTATAATACCATCCTTGTTAATGTTAGTCTTAACTAGAAGTTGCACAAATGTGACAAATTATATTTCCCACTGTGATGGAATAATTTTTCTTCTCTTCTATGAAATACCTGCTCAGTCTTTATCATTTTTACATTGTGTGCTTGTCTTTTTCACATTGACTTATAGTTCTTTTGTGCCTTAGATATTAATTACTTTCAGTTACAGTTGTTATAAATGTGATGGTACATTTATGTGTGTTTTTCCAATTCTTAAGCATCTTGTTGAGCTGAAGTTCATGCATTCAAAGATGTCAAACTCATTTCCTTTTAGAACTTATATATTTAAATATTTTAAGAAATTCTCCCATATCCTATATAAACAAAAACATTAATTTATGTTTTATCCTAAATTTAAATGAAATGTTTCTCATTTTATTCACAATTATTTCTCAATGTAGAAGTGACGTGTATTGATTCGGGGAAAGTGAAGCTTTGTAAAATGTTGAGACAGCCTGTTGCATTAACTTGATATATTTCTTCATTTATTTGTGTAGTGCATTCCAATAAATTAAAAAAATTTTAATATAACTTTATTATATATTCTATTAGATTTATTATTAGAACCCTTTTGTCTCCTGTTACTGCCAGAAATAATAATTTAATCATATTTCTCTTTGTTTCTATAAAATGGAAATACTATAGTTTTCTCATTCTGAATTCATGAATATCTAGACTCTCTAATTGTAATTTACCTTCGTATCTTCTTGATTTGCATATGTAAGCAATTAGGGTACCTGTAGTATTCTTTTCTGATTAAATATCTCTATTCATTGACTTCTTTTTCCTCAATTTCCTCTTTCCTGTATACACCATAAATTTTGAATATAAAATTGATTATAATACTAATAATGAACATCATTATTTCTTATATTAGAGACAGGAAACTTTTTTGTTGATACTATTTCTGTGAAACAGTTTAGAGATTCAATAATGAACATATTTGGAACATTCTCAAATATATTTTTCTGTTTCTTTTGAATTTGTGATATGATTATTATATATCTCTCTTCTAATAATTTCCTATAACAAATTAAAATTACATATTTTTAATTTTAAAACTTTCTCACTTTTAAATACTGGGTGAATTCAAGTTGCTCACGATAGATAACAAATTTTGAGCATTGTTATATTCGGCTTGTGAATACTAAGCCTTTTAATCTACACTCAACAAGATTGATCTGTAGACTGGTTTCTCTAGGTATCATTATCTAGATTCTATGACTACATTGGACTCAAAGAGTTTTTTATGAAATACTGTCTCAGACTTATTGCATGTAATTAGAAATATTTACTCATAGAATTTATGTGTAGAACCATCTGCACCTAGGATTTTCTCATAAAGATGTACAATGACTAGTTATAAGAAAATTTATGTGAATGTTTTTGGAATTTCCTGTGGGTGAACTTTAGTGTCTTGTGTATTCTCTCATTTCATTGAAGTGGCAAAGATATTTGGGGAAAATTTACTTGTACTCTTCCAACTACTGATCCTCAGTGTGCTTTTTTATCACTTTTTTCTTAATTAAGATTATAATTTTGTTGCTTATTTCACCAATATCAATGTAAAAAGTTTGACTTTCTTCATACTTATTCTCGTGTCTAAATTATCCTTTTTTTTTTTTTTTTTGGCTAATTTTATGACCATACAGGCTCCTGCACATGTTAACTACATGTTATGCTGTTACTTCAGCCCTCTTTTTAAACTTCTAATGTTAATTATATTTTCATTTATTTTCCTTAGTATAATTTTTGCATGTTTTTAACTTCCTCCCTTGCAAAATAAGATGTTAACACATTTAATTTCAAGGCTTGCTTATCTTCTTCTAATTTATACACTAATTCTATTACTAGCCATTTAATACCTCTTCTTCTAAATTCCTAAGTGGGAATATAGCAGGATCATAATAATGTAGCACTAACTTCTGTTAAAATTTTATTGAGATGGTATTATAAATAGTATTGTTTTGTTTCTCATTTTGCAATTTTCCTATATTATCATATAAAAGAATTATTTTTTATTTTTGTTTATTGACTTTCCTATTTTTATGTATTTTAGATCCCTTGCCTTACCATTTTTCTTTTCCTCAATAAGTTATTTGAAAATATTTAATCATTTTTTCAACTGTATGGAGATTTTTAAATGCATATTTTCATGACCATACTACATTTATTATTATCTAGATTTATGGACTATTTTTACTGCTAATCACTGATAAGCAGTACTTTAAATAAATATTCCACACATACTTGAGAAGAAAGATTACTTTTTAAATAATGGGTACAACGATAGTATTTTCTGTTTTATGACTAAGATTGACAGGTAGGCAGAAACACAGGCTGATCGAACGGTTCACTATAATGTGTCTGACACGTTGAATAAAAACAAAGATGCACCTCATTTATGCCCCATACACATTCATGTCCGTATTTCTAAAATTTTGATGTTAATGCAATGTAGTTTATTAACTATCATTCAAATATTATCTATTCTTTTTCTTATTTGTATCAATTTGTTCTTTTATGCCTAATTTCTCAAAGATTTAAGTAACCTTTGTAACTTTACATTATGATTGGAATTTTAATAACTTATTTTCATGATTGAAGAAATCTTATGACTTTCTTATTTTAGAAGGATAATAGTGGATAAAATTTAAAATTAACCTATTTACCCTGTAAATGTTTTCAATATACATGTAGTGATCTTCTATCAGTATGATAGTCCTTTGTGACTAGTATTGATGTCACTTTTTCAGGGATTTTGTTTTTAAATTTGTGTCAAATAATTAAAATAATTTTTATGTCAAATTTTCTACCTGTATTTTAAATAGCACAGGTTTTTGAATTTTGGTAAATTGCAATGTGAACATCACTAGATCATAAATGGAAAATTTGATATATTCATGCTTAGAAAAATTACTGGTATATTTGAATTTACTTTATGCAGTATTTATTAGTCTCAGCTTATTTATTTCTTCATAATCTATTGTTTCTCTTTAATTAGATAATTCCCAATAATTATGTGCTGTATGTTTTCCTTTTCCTTGCTTCTTCTTCCTAATTTGAGAATAATTACCAACATTATATTAGTCTTACTGTGGTTATTTTTTAAATTTCTCTATTTGCTTTTGACCTACCCAACCCTAGTGACCTCTGCCTGTAATAGTGTGTTTTACGTGACTATAACAATACGTTGAAGTAAGCTCGCTTTACCTCTCTGTTTAGCTCATGGTTCTTGAGAACGGGTGTTCACATTCTACAGCCCTGTCTTTCACAAGAGCTCACCTTGGCTGTTATCACTCCATAGCACGTGCCAACGGCGGGAGTGCAGGGGAGAACAAGAAATCACACATTGAAAAAGGAGGCCAGAGAGACTAAGGTCCAAGAACCCTTCTCAGAACATGCTCCCAACTTGCATAAGGACTTACGAGGATCACCTGCTAGCTTCCATAGCACTTTCAAGTACCATCACCCTGAAAACCAATCCCCAGGACATGAACACTGGGGACAAACCACTGCCAGTTTCTAGTGCTACCATTCCCTGGTAACACAATGGTAGAGCTCAGCACTGCGCCAGCTCCTAAGTGCTTTCATATCCAGGGTTTCAATTCCACCTTCTGAAATACGCAAACATCACTTCAGACATTATTGTAATTACCAGTTGATGAGAACTTGTTTCTATCCATTTATTTATCTACAAGTTTATGACCTCCCCTTCTACCTAATACCATTGTTCCAAGTTTAGTTTTCTTTCTCTTGGGTAAAATATTTACAAATTACTTTAGTGTAAATTTCTCAGTAGTAACCTGTTTTTGTTTTACTTGCTTGTTTTCTCATATCAACTAAGTTATTACAAGACACATTTCTAGGTACACGAGTCACATTATTATTATAATCATGGATGTTACTTAAAGGTGTAGCTACCTCACACTTGATTACTTCACTGTTGTGAATTCTACTTCATTATAACTATTTCTATATATGATAAATATCAAACTGCAGGGTGAATGCTTAAATTTTAAAAAATTTTACAGTAAGAAACTGATCTCCTTTAATTCTCCTCAAAAGAGTCCCCCAGGCTTCAAATATGCTTACCTGCTTTTCCTGCCTATAAAGAAGCACTTGTAGACACCCCTTTTGTAATTATCTTTATGAGGTGTGATAAAATTACGTGAACACTGCTGCCAGCTGCCGCCCAATGTGAAAAACAGGTTTGTAAAGCTGCGTCGT
Organism: Dinomys branickii; assembly: GCA_004027595.1. Taxonomy (NCBI): domain Eukaryota; kingdom Metazoa; phylum Chordata; class Mammalia; order Rodentia; family Dinomyidae; genus Dinomys; species Dinomys branickii. Next base: position 74,357 of record PVLD010008123.1, on the reverse strand, counting down.
GTCTCCACCCCTCATACAAGATCGTGTCTGGATCTTCCTAAAAATCAAAATGAAAATTAAAGGTAAAAATTTTAAATTGGTTCAGGATATTACGGTCAGGACAACTCAACTAAAGATTCTCATGCAAAAGGGCTTCAAATCCTGCTTCAGAAAGTGGCACAATGGGGCTGGAGGTACAGCTCAGTGGGCTAAGTGCTTGCCGCTAAGCACTAGGGCCCTGAGTTCGATCCCCGGTCTCGGGAAAAAAAAAAAAAAGGGAACGGAAAAAGTGGCACAATGAGGGGGTTTGATATGTCTATTGCCTCAATTGTAGGGATACTGCCGTGGGAGTTGGCACATGTCCAAACTCACCAAGTTGTAGATATTCAATATATACAAATCTTTTTATACAAATTATACCTAATTAAATTAGTAAATAAGAATATAGCTAAAATGCATATTGAGAGTAGATAGACGTGTAGTGCTTTGTGTACAATAAGCAAAAAATTACTATCATTTCAGTTTTGATTTAGTCTTTTGTTGTAACTTACTGTTCTGTTGAATCAGTGAGAAACAACACTAAATATATCTGTAAAATAACATTTTATATCATTACTTCCCAAACTATAATCATTAGGATCATTAGTGTTAAATATTGCTCAATAATTTTTAAAAAGTGGAATTTTTATTAAATTACTTGTTATGGTTTGTAACATTTATAAACTCACTAATCTTGTTTGGTTATCATTACAGCACTTTAAATTAGGTTAGTATCATCAATACATTCCATTTCTTGTTGAAGTGACACACTCAGAAAAGCCTAATACAGAGTCCAAAGTAACGCAGGGATTCTAAGTCTGTCACACCACCCGCTGCAATCTACTTACAGTGCGGCTTTCGCCACCCTCAGCAGCCCCACCTCGGTACTGTACCATGTGCTCTGAAACATTCTAGCCAAGATGTGTGTGGCCAGTAATTAGGGTTGTCACTTAAGTATTTCAAAAACATGTCTCAATATTTTTAAGACTCATGAAGGTACATCTTGCCCAGTATATATTCTATCTTTCTTACTGATAAGAGAGGATTTTATTTTTATAATCCCTCTAACCCATGACAGGAGTTCAAACACTTATTTTATAAAAGTCTTTATAAAATACAACATATAATTTAGTTTTCTTTCTTCTTAAAAGGAAACCTCAAATGTTTTCTACATTAATGTTACAAAGACAAGAAGAAATTATTATTTTCGATTCTGTCTCTTTATTTTGTTCCAGTATTTGGCTTTTGAGGCTTTTTTTGAGTTTTGCTTCTATGCAGGCACTTTGGATCGTAATTTATGAAGTAGCTTGAATCAGATAATAATGTGTGTCATTTATACTTTATCATACTCACATAGTTTTATGGGTGTGTACCTTAGAGGCACAGAGGCAAATTTTTATTAACACATGTTTATACATAATTGACCAATTGGGAAATGGTAAGAAGTAATGGCTGTGATTTACATAGACAAAGAAATGTCTTAGAGCACCTCACCCTGTCTGGAGCCCCATTGTGACAGATGAGCCAGTGCCTGTGGGGGTGACAGCATGCTATTTATGGCATTTCCTTCTGAGACAATTAAGTAACATATGCCAAGACCATAGGGATTATCTTTGAGCTACACAGTATGTAACTCTATCTGAAAAGAAATATAATATTTTACAAATTTGACAAACCATAAGAAAGCTTAAATTGATTCACTCATTTTAATAAATGCAGTAAGTTTTTGTGTCTTAATAAGATTTACTTCTCGATAAGAATGCTATAAAAGATTAATATGTTATATACATGTATTATTCAGAAATTATGGCACATTGATTTTGTTGGCTTACCATGCTCCCAGTGAACTGTTACATAGGCTACTTATTTTAACAATGGTCTTCTCTTGCTCAAATCAAACCAACATAAGTGTGAAAATGGTTCATTGTCAAAATAACTCAGATGAACTCTCACTGTTCTACTGGTGCACATGCTACAGTTTGGAAAGGACAGTGAGCAGATTGCGGGTAATGAAAGAGAGGGAAGGAGCAAATGTCACGGTGATGCACATTGTCACCTTGTCTTAAGGGACAGAGGTGCTCAGCGCATTGGTGCACCTATAAGGGACATGTATAGGGCTGAGATTATGACCTCTGGGCAGTTTAGGTTTATCCTTCCCATTTTTGTCACTGAAGTTATTGAGAGCTATGAAGATTTATCTAAAAATGGAAGCTGATCACAGTTTAGGAATGACACATCAGCAGATACTGTGATTAAAATGTTCCTTATTAAGAGTCAGTGATGAAATCACTGGAATTTGACATTACTGTCTCCAGAGGTTTACATACCTCCACAGTACCACTTATTTCCTTGGCACAATGTAATGATTCAGAAAATATCTGTTGGCTACATAAAGAAATAGGCAGAAGTAGCTTTTTCTATATATCCTCTCAGATTTCTTGTCCTACTCAACTTGATTGATGACTTGATATCACTTGCATTACTGAATTTCATGCTGCATGGCCCTGGGTTTCCACAAGCCTGATGACTTTGGCTTCTCCAGCAAGGCTTGCATCGGTCCTCATTACTAATAGGGCTCAGTGGTCATCTGCTTTTAAAAGACCATCATAAAGACTTCTGTTGTGAAAGAAAGGAGGAAGGAGTGTAAGTTAAAGGGATTGGAAAAACTGACACCCAGCCTTTTTCAGTGCACATGATGCTTCACAGGGCACAACTGCCCCTTGAGTGACTCAGGTTCACCAGGGGCACCAGTTCACCTGCCATGGTCCAAGCTTATTTAAAATGAAATATTTACATTACTTGATTCATGAGAACGTGAGAAGGCTCTGCAACCGTAAACTATAATCTCAAGATATTCCTTTTTTGATTCAAGTATCTTTATTGTGTGAATTACAAAACTGCCAGGATACTTCTTGCCCTGTGTATAGCACTATGCTCCGGCCAGCAGCACCGAGCAGACAAGGGCCTGTTTGATACAAGTGCTGCAGTCTTCTGCTTCATTACCTTCAGCAGGGCTCATATGGTACCGCATTACCTTATCCACCCGTTTTTAGCTAGCGGCCAGCTTAAGTATGCTATGAAAATTCTCATTAATAAAGTGCTTTCTTGTGCATGTAGACTTTTGCAATTTTACACTGAACATTTGAGGGTGGAAAGAGAAGTTAAAATAAATGCTTTTTCTAACAATAAAATTTTGTGAGCATGAGATGCTTTGGTGTAAGATCTTACTCCCGTTATTTTATAAGACCTGCTACGCAGGCAAGCCCACATAATATTTTAGATGAATTTCATTAAAAGTTTTTGTTTTTCATTCCTGGCAGGATTACATGAATATATGTCAAAAGAGAGTCTTACAATACTGAGGAAAGCTATTCCTAGTTCCCGTTCAGAGGCAGGTGTGTTGAAATAAAGTTGGAGAACTTGAACTGCGCCTGAATGTGTCCTTGTCTCCTGTACCTCTACCCACTACCCCTTCCATCATCCACAATCTTGGCAAAAGACACACATCTCATTAGCGAAGTACACAGAAAAGCTGATAGGTTTGGGGTCTGTGTCCTTCTATTAGCTGAGTAGCCAAGGGCCAGTTCTTTTATCTCTGCACACCTCAGGTCTTGATACTGTTTGAAACAAGCAACAGTTGTACTCGTGTCAAAGGGTGCTTATGAAGACTAATATACCGCAGGTGCTCAGACAAGTGTTGGAGGTAGGAAAGAGCTAATCATAGCTCTTCATTACTATTTTATAAAGATTAAACCAGGTACGCTACAGTTTAACCATTCTGCAGAACACTTACTTTTAATTATATATTTCATTATAAAACCAAAACATACTCATTACTGAAAACATCAAAAGTATATAAAAAATCCAAGGTTTATAAAATTTCTCCTGATTCTAAATCATAGACAGGTAGTGGTGACACTTTAATCTTATTTTTGTATTCAAATATAACATATATTATGTAAGAAATTTTAAATGCTGCTGTTCTTGGTTATAAATAAGCATAGACCTGGGACAGGCAGGTCAAGAGGAAAAGCTGAGAACAAACGTCTACTTTCTCTCCTCCTAACTCCGGTACCTTCGACTGCGTCGGCTACAACTTCTAGTACCTGAAAATAGTCCAAACATCTTCTCTCCAAAGATGTTCAAGTCTAGGGTAACAAGTAATATGCCAAGCGTTTTCACAGATAGAGTCCTGACTTACTAAAGGTGAATAAAAGGAGCCAGATCGAGAGAAGAAAAACAACTTACACGCCTCAAAATGGTGCACTCAAGCAAAGCACTGAGGAGAGAAAATATCCGGAGAAACTACACGTTTACAAACCTGCGCCACAGAAGAGAAGGACTCTGCACAGAGGAACACTTGGAGTTAATATTCAGAAGAGCGACTTCTTCCTCAGCTCCCCACCTGACACGCACACAGGAGCAGCAGGCTATAGCAGAGCGAGCTACGCAGAGCGATGGAGTGGAAGGGTGACGAATGATTTTCCAGGGGGTTACATGTATGAAAAGGAGAAATGAAGGTAACTAAAGACTTTATAACAGTTTAAAGAAAATTAACAGAAAGAAGAGAAAAATGCAGTTCTGGGAGGCAGTGACATCCCGGATCTCTTCCCATGGCCAAGTCCACCCATCCTCATTTTAGGATCCAGAGAAAGTCACGTAATTGCCACACCCAAGAGTAAAGCCTGTTCTGTGTGGTTCCCACACTCCTCCTCCAAGGAGGCTGCAGCCACCTACCCCTGTAACAGCAAACTTCAGAAACATTTCTGTCGGCTGTTAAGGGAACTGATGCCGCTACTCACGGAAACTGAGTTCATCATTCATACTTGTGAAGATCATTACGCCATAGAAAATTTGAAGGCTGTAGAAAAATCCAAAACATTATAAATATCACACAACGTTTCGCTGCATTTTGATAAACTTCTGCTTAATTTCTATCTTAGTTATACATAGATCACCCAGATACACACATTTCATTTATATATTGAATCTTAGTCCTGATAAATATGAGAATACCATAGGCTTTTTGAAGAGTATTACATATGTAGTTCTTGATGCCAAAGAGCATTTGCCACTTGGTAGTCTAGTCAATTAGAAAACCCACAAATCCTACCTTCAATCAGTTCCAAAGATGTTTAAATGCATTCTGCAAAACATTTAAGCCACTCAGAGCCATTATGTTGGTGTAGGCAGCGAGGCTTTGGGAGGTGGAGTGGACCCTTGTGGTTTGGTAACTCAGTTGTGTAATAGGTAAATAATTTCAGTTAACATTTTAATAATTTGGGACTATAATACATACTTCTAAAAATTCAAATTTGGTCATAACATGAAAGCAACCCATCAAAAGTTAGTGTTTTAAAGTTTAATTTATTAAATATAAGTTAAAAGGTATGTTTGGGATGAATTCTAACTTAGAAGTCATAAACAGTTGTGGTCACCTACTTAAAGTAGTAACCCTAAAACTAGGGAATTTCTCCCCAGGTTGGAGTCTAGTTCTGGAACCCAGTAACCAGGGGTGGCAACTGCCGAGTGAGCAGTGAAGGGTCGGGTCCACCTCTCTCATCCTTCTTACCTTTTTCTCCTGAGACAGTCTGTCAAAGATTTATTTTTAAATGTCTATCTATCTCTTAAGCTAGTTCAGGAACTTTCTAAAATCATCAGAATATGTCATATGAAAGAATAGAGATTGAAAGGGTGCCCTAAAGCCAAGCCACATTTCCTTCTGTCTTTTCTACCCATATTCAAGTTTCAGTTTGGAGCAGACAGGAACTCTGTAGAGCAGCTTCCTTTTTATTATTATCTTGAAGCATGAGAAACAGTTTAAACCCAAAGGAAACTGAAGAGATCATGAATCCAGGCAATTTTGCTGTAGCCGTGTATAGACGGAGAGCCCTCCAGAATGTGGTTAATAAAGAATAGTTGTGAATAACAACTAAATGATCATTTCCTGGCATGATTGTGCATATTAGTGAGTGGTTACATCTTTAAGTCATTAAGTGTATGTTTATTACATATTTATGTTTCTTCAGGTAAGAGCTATGAACGGATTTGTGTGGGTTTGCAAACTATTCAGAAAAGACATAGGAAATTATGCAATTTCTTCCTTTCTACTCATTTTTTTAAAGCCAGTGCAACATAATAGACTTGGAAAATATTTACCTCATATTCATCTAACATAGAGTAATTCATTCTGTGTACAATCTCCTAAATTAAAACATTTTTTCACATAATTATATTTAATTGATGCAAAGTGAAACAGTAAAGACAATAGCCTTTTTCTCTTTTTCTTGCCACTATTCTGTTCTGAATTTTAATAATCACATTATTATTTTCTATGAGATTTAATGTTCCCGCAAGCATTTTTATTAAATAAATTACAATTCCTTTAAAAACTGAGAGCATAAAATTCTTTATAAGAAAAAAATATATGTACTATAACCAATTTTAAGAAGTCATATACTTTCACCAGAGTTCAAATTTGAAAAGTAACCTGGGGCATTAAAACATCTTTATATTACTTTGATTACTGTCTCATCCATGATTTTTAAAATACATTTTCATATTTTATGACTAAGGGATTTCAACATGGTCAAATACAGAAGGAGCTGACTGGAGATCCCCCAGGGGAGACAATGGAGAACGAAGGTACTGTGCAAAGACAAAGCAAACACACTAGATGCGGAAAATTAATCTGCAAGTGAATCCTTTAGATCAAATCAAATGGCTAGGTTGTTGCAAAAGGGCAGCAGGGCCTCCTCTGGGCTGTAGCTCCCGCTATACCATTTACTTAGAGAAAGTGCCACCTTGGAGGCAGCTGTAACAGCCTACTGTGCCAGAGACCAGACACTGGGGTAGTCTCCCTACATACTTTCTCTTCCGCTCAGAGAAACCCAGGATGGGATTAACTACATTTAGGTCCCTAAAAAATCATGTGCTGTAAGCAGACAGATGGGGAACTAGCAGCACAAAAACAGGCAATCCCTCCCCCACATTATCTTCCCAAACACTGGGGGACACTGCGTCCCTGTGGCATCCTACCCACCACCCACCGTACAGCATGGACAGGAAAAGCCCCATGGGCTAGAGACTCGACCACTGAGGCTGTGGGCACCATGCTCACCGACAGGGAGCTGGGGAGGCATCCCTGGAGACCAGAGGGGGGATACAGATTTTGCACAGCCAGCCCAGAGTGAGCACTTTCCTATTTTTTTTTCCCAGAGAGCAGGAAGGTCTGAGAGAGTGTAAAATCCTGGCTATTGCCTACCAAAGGTCTGAGAGGGAAGGAACAAGAACAGGCCCTTGGAGTGGAGGGATTCTGCTTGTGGACCAGGAAAAAGAGCCGTGAGAGGAGAGCAAGGAGATAACCCCCTAGATTGCCTTGCACTGAAAGGAAAAGAACTGGAAGGTCACTGAGACGTTAACAGAGAGCCAGGTATTTGAAAAACTACACCACATTCTCTTCTTTCCACGTAAGTCCGAGTAGCCTGACCTTGTGATGGGCACATGGGTCTGCAACTGGCCACGCCCAGATCATAGCTTGCAAGCAGGAGATGTGTCCAAAGAGAATGACAGCCTCACCAGTCCCAAGTAGGAAGTGAGGCTGTCAGCAGGGAGTAAGGGCTTGGCAGCCCACAACTGAACTGGGACTCTACATGAAGCAAACTACAGGGACTTCTGGTATATTAGACAGCAGCATGGAGGAATGTTTAGTTTGTTTCCTTTCTTGCTTATTCTGGGCTCACTTTGTTTTTTTGTTGTTTTCTTTTCTTTGGTTCTTACTTCTTTATCAACATTACTTTTAATTTTTAAAGCTTTCTGCCCTTTATTCTGCTGTCTTGGTCTTTCTTCTTTCTGATCCCGCTTGCTTCCTCCCTATTTGCTTTGCTCTTCTTCATTTCTCCTATGCTTTTTCCTTTCTTCTCTCCTTTCCACCTTCCCAGAGACAGAGACAGAGGGAGAGACAGAGGGAGAGACAGAGGGAGAGAAAGGCAAAGTGAAAGGCATAGAGGGAGAGAGAGACAGAGAGCTGGAGGTAAAATTATAGATGTAGCAGATGTAGGTGTAGAGAGAGACGGAGAGACAGAGAGAGACGACAGACAGAGGTACACATAGATAATAAGTGCTGGAATTCATATACGAAGTAAGACTAGACCAGTACTCTAGCTAGAACGGTACTGTTCGTGGCCATATTAATTTTTAAGACAATTATGCTTAGAGGATCCAAAGAAATCTAACTAATAAATACATTCACTGGTTCCAACAACCTCACCACTTCATTCATTTTCTCACTGCACCTCCCTCCCTCCTTCTGTCTCCACAGTAGGTTCTCAGAGCGTCGCAGCGTGAAGCCTACATTCCCTGACAGGAGCACCTCTGACAGCGCGCACCTTCCTCTTTCTCCCTCACTGACAGTTCTCTTACCCCCTCCTCTTCTCACAGACTTACTGCATTCTTTCATTTTTTTTTTTACCCTCCTCCCTTCACATCCCAGACTAACCACTAATAACATTGTGGTAGGCTCTGTAAATGCACCAATAAAATCTCAAAATCACCCAAACAAGCCTTTTATGCTTGTTATTGATGTATGGTTGGATTGGTGGATGCTGTCATAACCAATACAACATCTCCCCATAAAACATAGGATGGGGTCCCCTCCCTCAATTAAACTAAATAGGTTGAAATAGTTGACAACAGCTGTTGACAAATAAAGCTGAGATCACCTCTCCGGAAAACAGAATCTAACTGAAAAGATCGGTATAGACTTCAACATGCAACAAATGTGCACACACACAAACACACATGGAACATGCAATAAGAGAACAGAATTCTTATAAAGACCCCTAATTTTCCAAGGCAGTGGCAAGGCACAACCATGGAGGCAAAATCAAACACCAAATAGTTTGGTTTCCAGAGATGATCAAAGAGTAAGCAAGGAAGCTGAGTGCGCCCAGAGAGGACATCACCCAGGACCCGGATGCCTGCAGCATTCACACCTTTGTTGGGACAGGGCTCATTCAGACCCCTACGTGCAAGGAGACTCGAGCACGGGCTCCACTCAGTGAAGCCGGAACGAACCAGAGACCGCCAGTGGTTTCAAATCTGCAGACTACTGGAAAGTTCCAAGGTCAAGAACTGGACGAACATTTAGAGTTTTGTTAAAGGGTTTGTACTAATGATTTCATCCATAACACAATTTTATATATACATTTACAAAATAAAAGAGAATACATATTCTAAAGAAAAGATGACAAAATAAACAGTGAAATTATTAAATAAAGTGACCCACATAGTAAAGGAAGCATCAGATTAAGAAAAATTAGAAAGGCTTTCCAACAACACTCAAAGCATAAATGACAAATTTATGTAAAAAATAGAGCCTGAGAATGGGTGCCGAATAGAAACCCTGGAGGTTAAGAATTCTACTGAATACATGAAGAGCAAAGTGGTCAGTGTGAGGAGAAAATGTCAGACCTCGAGGTTAAATTAGAAGCACAAAATAATATACTCTGAGCTACCATAAAAATGATCAGAGAGAAAGAAACACTGATCCAACAGCTAATAGATAATGCTTATCTACTGGTTAAGTCTAATAGATAGCTTACCTAAGCTTGGAGTTAGAAAAAAAAAAAAGTACAGGTAGAACTCATGGAATAACACATCTGTTTACAGAAATAATTGCAAAAAACTTTCCAAGTGAAATGAAAAATCCCAGCATGCAGGTAAGCAAGTCTATGCCACATCTTAGTCAAATCCCTAAATTCCAACACAAAGAAGGAATTTTTAAAATATTAAAAGATGTCAGAGGAAAAGAAAACCACTTACAAAGATGAATGCATTAGAATAACAGCAGACTTTTCAACACAATCCATTAGGCCAAAAGAACTTGTTGTGGTGTTTTTTAAGCCCTAAGGAAAAAAAAGCCACACTGATGTATCCTACAAAGCTATCTTTCAAATATGATGCAGAAATAAAGTCTTTCCATGACAAAGCATACTGAAGAAATTCACGACATCCAAACCAGCACTCCAAAAATTTCTCAAGGATATCCTAGAAAGAGCCAGAGAAGTCAACAACACCAAAAAGTCTAATGGGATGAACACACCAGGTTGCTCGACCCCTTAAGCAGAAAGGAAAAAGAAATCAATAACAAGACAAAACAGTGAGAAGTGTAAGCCAACACCTTTCAGCAGTAGCTGCCAAGGTGAATGGTCTCAGTTCCCCAATCAAAAGACACAGACTGTCAGGTTGGATTGAAAGCAAAGCCCAGTTGTATGGTGTGCACAGGAAACACATATAATCCTAAAAGAAATTTGTAAAATTCAAACCATCCAGCGAAGGAAAGAGTAGCTATACTATTTTCTGTCTGGGCTTTCTTAACTGAGCAATTCATAATTTTTGTCCCTTGTTTTAAAGCATTAGCCCAACATCTAGGGAAGCATAAAACTACAAATTAGGAAGAGAATGGATGATGATAAAAGAATAAAATTTTATGATTAAGAAAATCATTACCAACATTGAATATAGATTTTATCTTTCAAAGCAGTGTCTTCAAAATCTGCTATAAATATCCTGTTAATGCCTTTAATCTCATAGGTGAGAAAAAGCCATACTTTGCCAAAACTATATTTTTAACGTGAATGTAGTTACATCAATATTATTATAATTAATGATTACATCATGCTTTAGGAGAAAAGTACAGAGAAGGTTGTATTAACATGCATGACACACCATTGTGATATCAATACTCATTTTACTGTTCAGATTTTTTTTAAAGCTAATAGCTGTCAAAAATACCCATTATAGGCTAGTCTATAATTTGTAGAAGTCAAGTAATACATTTTTTCTGAAGGTATAATGGATGTTCCATGGAGCAATTATTTTAGAAAGACAACTTCATCTCAGCTGTCTCGTGCCAGCAGAACTATTTAAGAGCCTGAGATGCATAATTCAACATGGAAGGGCTGTCAGAGTTGAGAATACCTTTAAATTATAAAAACTTAACACCACTAGTCAGTTATAATTATAATGAAAATGTAGTTTTCTGTCATTTTATCATGGCAAACATCTCTCAAGAAGCAATTTTGCATGTTAAAATATTTTGGCAAAGTGACTTTTGATTCTAAAAGGATACAGATTATGTGGTTTTATACCTGAATGTTTTTCTTACAAATTGAGTTTAACAGCCTGTACAGCTCAAGATGGCAAACAGAGGAATATTATTAAAATCCCATTGGAAAATCGTGCAGGGAGACTACAAGCTATACTAATTCACCAAGGCAGGTCACATTATGCATAAAAATATATTCTTTTAATAGCAAACTGTGACAGACAGTTTAACTTACATTCAATTATTTTACATAGCAGATATATGGATATAAAAATCTTTGCCATTTTACAGTCTCTTTTTCCTAGCAAATATTTTCATGGTCAAACACGAAAGTGAAGAGGTAATAATTCAACATTCTCTGTGATTATTTTTCTATGTTTTGATGACTTAACCAAAACTTTCTATTCTCCCAGTGGTAGGTCTTGCCTTTTCCTATTTTATGATTCTTTTATTAGGATGAGAGTTAAAAAGTAATGACGAAGATTTTCAAAGAAAACAAGCTGCAGGATAGAGCACAGTAGTGCTGTCCTTATCACAAATTTCAAGTCATCATGTAAATTCTAAAACATTGACTATTAACGTGAATTTGGATTTCACAAAGAATGATCACTTGTTACTGTAACTTCCATCAAAAACAATTATCTAGGAAAATAAATATATTATCAAAGTCATTAACATGTTAGCATTTTTCATATTGACCATGAAGGTAAATGATTATTCATGTTCCCCCAAACTTTGAATGAACTGTAGAGTGCATTCATGTCCCAAAAATGAGTAGGCTTTCAGACATGTTTATTTTCTTAGTACATGTAGGGGGTGCCTACTACACACACTTTTTGCACCTCTGTATTTGAAACTAAAATATGGATAGTACTCCAATATTACTCTAAATAGCAAATTGTTCATTTTTAATAAAACCATGCCAAGCCAAAACTATATTCAATTTAAGTAAAATAGACAAACTGTGTATATCAATCATGTTTTTGATTCAGCAAATCTCAGTTTAGAACAAAATTCTTCCAATTTTTTTATTTTAAAGATAAAAGAACTAAGGACTTTTCATATAACAATAAAAACAGAAAGTTTTCCATCATATGATTATTTTTCTTAATGAAAAATAGATCAATGTGGTAAATAGAAACTTCATAAACAGCTATGTTTTTAGTCCAGACTTTTATGATCATAATGTTTCAAAATGTTCTTGAAGTGGAAATAGTCAATAAAAGTATTAATCATTTTAATGCAGTTATTTTAAGAGACATAATAAAATAGTTACCCATTTACCTATGAAAAATGAAAAATAAAAACAAAAAATGCACAGGACAGGAATGGAGAAAATAATGAAGGGAAAAGTACTGTTATTTTCTTCTAGCAGGTTCAGTTTGTGGTTTACACATGACTTTGAGTAGTACAATTTCTACTCTTTAGTTGAAAAGTGAGAATGAAAGAATTAAGTAGCTTCCATCACTTGGACACTTTTTAAAAGTAAATGCAAGTATTTCTCATTCTGCAACTTCTACTAGATTAAATGTAGGAAATAATCCCAAATTACACAATCTGCAGTTGTATTTGGAGGTGCTTTAGTTCACTTAGCTGCTCCTGGAGAGAATCGTTATTCCTAAATGGAGGAAAATGAGTTTTCAAAAAGAATAATTTATAACTATTTCAGTCTTATTTTTGTTTATATAGAAAACAGACTGTTTTATTCTGCATTGAATGTGTAATTACGTATACATACACACATCTAGACTTCCTGAAAAAAAAATACTATCAAGGACTTAAGCTAATTTTAGAATGTCAAATTAATGCATTGTCCCTGTCTTTGCCTGTTGTAATTCAGGGTGTTATAGTAATTGCAATCAGTACAACTGAATGTTTTCCACACCAACGCATAGAAAAACCCATAAATGCTGAGCTCTTTTTTCCAGAATGGTGTAGTCTTATAGACATTATAATGTACTGATTTCTTTATCATTACCAGAATTAAGTGCATTTTGTTGAGAAATTGAATGTAGTTGCAGTATTATTTTATTGTATCACAAAGGTAATCATTATCTAGAAAATAAGGAATAATGCATTATACTAATGCACTACACATATGATTACTTTTAGTGTAATGCAGTGTAATGCTTAAATTAATTCCAAGCTACTTCCTAATTTTATTTCAGTACCACCAGATCACAAGTCATAGAGAAAGAGAATATAAAATGTAACCAATATTTTATTTGATTCATGATGATGGAATCATGAACTGCTATAAAACATAAAGATTCTGAAAATGTTAATTGCTTTAGAAAGAAATTTAATCATTTGCCTCTGGTCATCTTTGTAAATAAATGAATGGAATTCAGGACCGATAATAACATGCAAAGTTCTGTTTGTATGGTGTGAGCATGAAAGAGAAAAATAAAAATGACTAAGAAAGAGAAGAAAAGAAAGCAGAAAGGGGGCAAAGGGACATAAATATATAGAGAAAGAGCAAAATGATTCCATGGCGTAGCTTTGAGGCAGTAAGGAAACAGCTTCTATGTGTGCTCAGCACATTGGAAAACTAAACAGGCAAATTCTTGGTTTAACTTTTAGATTTACCTTTTTTGTGTTCTTCTGTAATATAACAGTTCAAATGGGGCCTTAAAATTAATGCTATAAATATAGCCTTTTAATACAGTGTTGCATTGTGCAGACTATCACTTTAGGTCTTTCTAATGAGTCAACAAAATTCCTACATTGCCCTCTAATACTCTAAAATTAAGAAATTTAATAATAATTAATAATAAATATATGCACTTTAATAGAGGAAGAGTTAGTTGTACAACTTTTATGACGCCAGCCTCAGTACTCAGCTCAAACTGTGAAGCAGATTTTATGGTGTGGGGTCTTGTCAATAGGATTCTGCCTTTGCAAGAGAAAGAGAAGCATTTTGAAGCTGACATGTTCCCTCATTAACCAAAGGGGCTGTGCACTAATATTTCCATGTAGGTGTAGGATCACTCTGAAAATTGCTAATACAACTTACTCTTTCTCTCATTCATCTCTCACTCTGCCTTGTCCATTTATCTTCTTTGGTTTATTTTATTTGTCTCTCTCAAATTGCTAAAACAAAATCCAAATATTTAATGAATTAAACAGTCACATTTACTAGCTATATGTGAAATTAAGCATATAACTTAATATTACAGCCTACTTTTCTTGTGAAATTTGTTTTGATATTGTAAAGAGATAGTAAAATTGAAATTAAAAAATTTGATTCTAGTTTAGTGAGCCGTTGGGCATGCACTATAATGTAAATTTTGAAACATAAAATGACAAAATTTCAAAAGACACATTGTTGATGAGAAAATAATATTTAGATCACAAAGAATTCAGAGATATTAAAATGGTTTAAACTATCTGAGTAGTAGCACCTGTTGTATAGCCCGTGATGTGTCATATTGCACTGACTTTCCACGACTTCATTATATTCCTGCACATATTTTTGTAAGTAATTATTATACCCCACCTTATTTTTTACTTAACTAGGCCACAGGAACACATTTTTAATTATTTGAAAGTCTACAGTAATGCATATACAGACAGGAAATCTGGATAACACTTATAGGCAGAAAGGCATGTACCTCCAAATCATTAGTCTTTCTGTACTGCACTAAAGGACTTACACCGGTGTAATGGAGTGTTGTATTTGTATGTCCTGTGTGAATATAGATTTATACATATTCTTCCATATGTAAGAGGTTTCTAGCCAAAATTTTGCCCTATGCACAGAAAAATAATGAAAATTAAGTAATGCTTATTGAAAAATCAGTATTAGAAGTGAATGGAAAGAGACAGAAGCAAACAATGAGGGAAATTATTTCCCAGATCAGCTTCAAAGTGCATTCAACAACCACAATCCTACGAGGCTGGAACAGGAAGTAGAAGTTGTGAAAATCAGGAACATTAAAACACATGCAAACCTTAGTTTCCTAGTTTACTGTTATTTTGTTTTGGTTGCCATTTGATTTAAAGGTATCACTTTGCAGATGAAATGGACTTGGCAAATGTTATCATTGTTCTCAGCTTTCTTTATATCCAAGAATTCCTCCAGGCTCAGCGCAGCCCTGAGGATTTCCACTCTCCCTTGGTTCTGCTTTCTTTGCTTCTTTTCGCCTACACACACTTTCTAAGTTCACATAACTTTTTAATATAAACTTTTACAAAAGTTACAAGTATCTAAACCCTCTTGTGGCTCAAGGCTGGTAAAATGGTTCCACGGCGAGGATTGAGGAAGCAGAGCCATTTAAAGAGAAATTTATGTCAGCCTAACGTTCTAAAATCGGTAGTTTTAACCAGAGTTTCATTTTATAAGACTGTGTTAGAGCCAGACCCCAGCATCCCTTCACTGCCAGACTCAGCCATGCCCTTTCTTCCTCTTCTCATGAAGCCTTTACGATGTAAAAAATGTCTTGGTCCAATATTCGCAAATTCTATTAGCAGAGGCATTCTTGCACTTACGTCAAGTTATATTGCATATAAATGGAGGATAAAAGGATTACCAGATTATAAATCAAAGGCAAGTTTCTGGCAATATAAATCTCAGCTATGTCAGGCTCTCCTGTTAATGGAATTGCAGAATTCCATTGGCCAGTAAGAATTTAAATTCTGTGTTAGAGACCTCACTAATTTTTCACAGGGCTCCTTTGACAAAATACTGAAAAATAAAGATGGAGATTTACACACAAATTTGTACTGTCTTAATTTGCCTTACCATAGTGCCAAAGGCATTATTGACATTTGAAAATGGATGATAACACTGATACCATACAATTAAAACATTGTATTGAAACGTATTTAGCTTCTCATCACTGAAATAAATGCATCCAAATTGTGTTGAATGCCAACTAGGTAAGATGTGTAGCATTGAGGCCAATGTGCAATTAAGCGAATGAATTAGAATCCAATATGACAGTGTCTGACTCAACCAAATGACTGAACCACCAGGCTCAAACTATTCAATCAGTTCATTGAAAAATTATGGTAAAAATTGCATTTTTTCAAGTCATGTACTTTAATGTACATAGGAATTATTAACAGGTTACTGAAATTTGATTTCAGTGATTGTGTCTAGGTAGATAATTGTGTTTACTTATATGTATATTGATACACATGATACTATTGACTTGATACTATAATACAGTTATGCTTATTAATGATGGGTATATGTTGTACATTTTGAAATGAAGAAAATCTTTATGGTGACTTTGAGAATTAACTTTTCTTTAAAATAATCTAAGCATGCTCTGATATATCAAATATTAACTCACATGAAGAATTATAAAAAATAAGCTATGTGTGAATAATCAAACATAAGATGTACCTGTCCACACACAAAAGAAGAGATTGTGAAGGGTCTCTGATGGGAATTGAAGTAGATATTTTGTGCATATTGTCTTGGTCAGTTTTTCATTGCGGAGTCATAATACCTGACACGAACAGGAGCTCATGGTTCTTGGCGATTTCCAGCCACAGCTGACTGACTCCTATGCAGAAGCAGCATAATAAGAGAGCCTGTCTGCTTAAATCATGGCAGCCAGGAAGAAGAGAGGGACGGAATGAGTCAGACAGGAAGACAAACCCTTCCTGGGCCACGCCTCCAGGGACCACCTTCTCCAGTCAGGCCCTGCCAGCAGAGCAGCACCTCAGGTGCTGAACACATCTGTGTATGAACCCACTAATGAATAGATTTCCCTTGATCAAGTCATCCTCCTAAGCCCCTACTCCACACAGGGGCCTTTGCATGGGAAAATATAGATAAGCCTTAATGCACATAAATATTAATGGTTCAAAATTTTCACGTTCATTCAATATTTTTCTCAAAGTTTCAAAAGAATCGAGCATGCTACAGATCACTTTCAGTCTATACAAGGTCACATTGGGTTAGCCTTTAATTTTATTTCTCTTAATATATCTCTGCCTTAAATTTTTCCACATGTTAAATGCTACACAAAACTTGTGCAGCTTGGAGCACTTAGCCAGAGCAGAGCCCAGTAGTCTGCGGGGTCGACCCCGTGGACTCACCGGTGCGGAACCCAGCCTCTGCCTGGGGACCCTGAGGACTCAACTGGGCTGTATCCAGGCACAGCCTCGCAGTTCACTGGGTAACCCAGACTACTTGACCAAACCCCGGATGGCCTTGAGGGCTTGTCAGTGGGGGCTTGACCGTAGTGAACCTGGTTCCCTGCCTGTCTACCGTCTTTGAGAATGGGTGCTTTTCCACCTCCTGCCCTAGCAATTTGTGTACACCCATGTTTGTTACAGCATAATTTGAAGCAGCCACATCTCTTCCCAATGTGAGAGCCCGAGGGAGTAAATAAACCCAAAAGTATAGTTATTATCAGAGGGAAGACGACTATTTGGGGAGTAGAACAAGGAGATGAGGATGGAGAAAATTCATTAATCGAATGAGCCATCACCTGTATAATTGAGTAACAAATGCGAAGATAACATTATGTAATACAGCATCCAGTGTTAATTCCCTGCTATCTTCTCTATAATTTTTTATTTCCTGTATTTTTTGTGTTATTCTGGTTTATATCTCTCCGTTCTTTTGCTTTTAAAATTAAAAAAAAAATGCCTAAAGGAAACGTGCGCAGCTTATCTCCTAAGTCAGACCAAGATTTACACTACAGTGCAGATAGCTCAGTGCCTAACAGTAGCATCTCAGATGTCAAAAATTCATTATCAGTTAAAATCTCACAATGCAAAATTTGCCTCTTGCATTACACTATGTACTGTATATATTTTTCACTTGCTTAAAGATATTTTTCAAACCAGAACATATTCATTAGGCTAGTACCACGTTGAGTTGTAGGTATAAAATATTTCTAAAAAAAATTACTAGCCTTTTGCTATTTAAACACAATTGTGAAGATGATGGATTAAAATGTTCTTGGAGAGGTAGCTGGATCCCGAGGTTTTATACTCATCAGTAGATTATCGCACTAATGTCTGTTGTTGAGTGTGCTGTTGGAAGTGGGGCACTTTGCGAGGAAGTAGGGCACCGTGGTTGTGCCTTGGGGAGGCCGTCTCCCCTCCATTCTCTCCATCTTCGCTGTGCTTTCCCCCTGTTCTGAAGTGAGTTCGTTGGCTCTTCCACCATGGTGTCTCTACCTGTGTATCAGTGAACCATAGGCAGAGCTGTGAGCCTGTCTATCTCCACTTGAATAAACGATATCACGCATTCTGTCCCAGCAATAGGGAGGTTGACTAATACTGTCCCTGACAGTGTTTTTCTACATGATCCTAAATCTTAAAAAAATAATAATAATAAAATTCTTGAAAAGTTGATTCTGGAACTTGTACTGTCAAATACCGAGCATAATACAACAAAGAATGGAAGAGGCTTCTATAGCTTAAACAGTTGCAGTGAATGCAGAGCCACATGCTGTAGATTCACAGAGATAAATAGGGATATTTGACATGGAACCTCATGTACAATGTGCGCATCAGTCATTCAATATGATGTCACTGCAGTCCAGGAAGCAAGGAAAGGCAGAGGCATCCTATAATTTCCAAATTATGGTGGGCTGCAATATCCAAAGACCTCATTACACGGATAAAACAGAAAGGGACAATGATAAGGTCTCTGCTGCCCAACACCTTCTCTGGAGTTGATAGGAAATGGAGAACGGAAGGCCTGGACTCAGAAATAGCAATCAGGTAGTTATTGCAAGAGTTCCTGAGAGCAGTGATAGAGACTGATAGTGGAAATTACAACACAAAGGAGTTCAGTTAAAAAATTTAGTTCAGCAAAGAACCTGATAGACGTGATTCTACTATTGCTCTGGCCTGTTATTTGCTCCTTGATGTAGGAATGCACGGTATACAAGGTTTGATCAAAGTCAACACATTAATGTTAGTATTAGATATTTAACTTTGAACACTTTATTCAATATTTCTGAATGCTGAAGCATGGTGGAAGCCTGAGGCCAGACTGAGTGCTTGAAAGCTCTGGAGATATGTCCACTCTTCTACTTCTAATTTGTGTAGAAGCTCTGAAGAAGTGAGGAGACCTAAAGCATATGGAAATCTGAGGGGAATGTGGGGTTTAGGAAGATGTCTCTGTGGACAGGTGGTATATGCAGTCCATCAAAGCTCTGATGAGGTAGTAGGGTGAATGGAAGGCTTATCATCATAATGAAAGACCCAAGGTAAAGGGACACAGGGAAGTACAACTTTTTCATACATGGTTTTAATGATCACAATAATAAATAACATTAATGCATTTTATATAGGCCCCAAACTCTGATAAATTCTGCTGGGTCAGTACAAAGCTGTATTCTCATAATGCAACTGTGAGGAAGACATTATTATCCCAGTGCCTTGTCTGTAAAACTAAAATAATTGCCAAATTAGTATCCTGTCCCAAGGTCATAAGATAGTGAATTCAGAGCTGGTTTATGTGCTATTTCATTCATTTTAAGTTTTTCAGAAATATCACATTACTATTCCCACCTAAATGCAAGTTTTGAAGTTAATGAGTGTTTGTACACCTGTAGTTAAAGGAGGAAACCTTTATTTAGCTAGTTTGTACAGGTTTCAGTCCCTAATGGGCTGATTCCAAGCAGGGCAGCTTGGCAGAGGGGCATCTCAGAGGAGAAACAGTTCTTGGTGGCAGAAGACAGCAGAGAAAGCCAGGCAGGGGAGAGACAAGCCTTTTCTCGGTCCCTTTCATCTTGTCCAAAACGTTGGGGTTAGGGCCGTGCTGGTCCAAGCAGTGGCACCCTTTATCACAGCACCCTAAATCGTAGCAATGAACCATGAGTCAGTCACAAACTCTAGATTCAGGTACCCCCAAAAAAGTCCCATCTAAAAGTGCTGAGGCTTTAGGGGACATCTATACAAACCATAATGCTTATAACATTTTTTTCCAATAATAGAACCCAATTGTCTAAAATCTTACTTCATTATGAATATTTTATGCAAAATGTTAAGACAGTTCCTCTCAATTTATCTATATCCCTAATCAAGAAATGTGAAGTAAGAGATAAAGATGAAAAGTTTGAATCTGTTAGCACTTATTGTCTGAAAAATATTTAGTTATTGGAAACTAGGAAAAGACAGAATGCAGGAAATTGTCTTTAAACTGTGTGCTATATGTTTGCATTTGGTTTATTAGTCCTGCTGTGTTGTACCATGTTTACAGCCCGTGTAGAGAGTTGGTACGTGTACATCCCACCTCTTGATTTTTTTTCTTCTACTCGTGCTTCCCATCTCTTCAACAGTGGTACATGTTTCTTTCATTTTGGTACATGCCTGTGGTACAGAATGTTTACAGTCCTCGTGTGGAGTTAATACGTGTACTTACCACATCCAAGAGCTGTATTTTTTCCTGAAACTCACAACCACGCAATGCCGGATATTAGAAACCCAGAGACAAAGGTGCAAGGAAAATAAGTGACTAGAAGTTCTTCTCAAGATGATAAATTAAAGACAATATTTCTGAAAATCGCATTGTGAGGTTTTAAGGAACATACATAACTGTTCAGATGATACTTGAAAGAGAAACTAAATGAAAAGCATCCTCATGAAACAGAGAAAGATAAATACAAAAGAGTGACTCAAGGGCAAAATAAACTTCTGATTTCTTTCACAATAGCACTTCTTTTTGCTGATTATTATAAGAAATAAATGTCAATGAGATGATCTGGCAGAAGTTGGTTCTGCTGGGTTGGTAAAAATTTGAAGGATAGTTTTTCTCTGAAAGGTT
The DNA here is from genome assembly GCA_004027595.1 of Dinomys branickii. Taxonomy (NCBI): domain Eukaryota; kingdom Metazoa; phylum Chordata; class Mammalia; order Rodentia; family Dinomyidae; genus Dinomys; species Dinomys branickii. The sequence goes on along the minus strand of PVLD010008123.1, from coordinate 53,487 downwards.
GGCTGAGAGTTTATAAATATGGTTTCTGGACAGATTGAAAACAAATGTGCTTAAGTGTAGGACATTTCAAGGCATTTTTTATGTTTTCTTGATCTATGAACAATCAGGTATTTTGTGTTTAACTAGCCTTGGTATTATTTATTGAAGAGGGAAAATTAACTCTGTTTTACAAGAAAAAAATGCACTGGGAAAGTTCTGTGAGTACTGCAGAATGTACAAAATATTTTCAACAATGTGGTTTTGGTAGGTGCTTACAAATGTGTGCTATATATTGGGGTTACATGACTTGAAAAAATGGGAGTACTCTGAGAAAATGTGACTCTCAGCAATTCAGAAAGGCTGAAAAAGAGGGTGGCGTGGAAGATATTAAATCATGCTTCCTTATCTCATTAACAATTATATATTCAGATTCCAAGTCCATGTTTAATACATCATCAGAGAATGCATTACAATTCTAGTATGGCTGCCACAAGCAAATTAACATCACTCTGATGTCATATTAAACACTGGCAAAGAGCCACAATGGGCATGAAAGTTTAGCCATCTAGAGAAGCATCTCTGGTATTTTTTTTCCAGCAAATGATTAATATTAAGCCAAACTAAAGAAACAACTCATTTGAAGAAGTGGAGGTCATTCTCCAACTGTTATTTCATAGTGTACACTGGCTTCATGCCAGAGAGACAGAAGGGAAAGCCCTGTAATAAAATATGTTTCATTAAATTATTAATTTTTCCATAGCCAGGCTAAAGATTTAGAAGGAGGATGGTATTTTCTAACCAGGCCAGATTCTTATTGGGGTTAAAACTCTTTTTCTTTAGCCTAACATTGCAATATGGATGCGCCTTTGCTCTGGCTTATGGTAACTGCAGTGCCCAATCGATAATTAAATCCGGAAAGATCAGCAATAGTGGATGCAAACTGAATAAATCAATACATAGCCTTTTGTGGACTGTAACTTTTATCTTAGCTTCAATTACTCTATGACACAAGGGTTGATTTTTAATGTCCTCACTGTTTAGAATCTCACTGATTTTAAATTTAAATGTTAAAGAATACATTGTAAGAAAACTGTAGAGATAACTGTTTGGACAAAAATAGCCGAAAATTATGTTAAAATAAGTTCAATGTGCTTGTAGCACCATTTAGTAATAGTAAATTTCAGTTGTGGCATGCATATTGAATTTCTTTTTAAATTTAGAGTGTATCAGATTATTTTAAAATTCATGAAAAGATACTTCCTTATGATGTCTTTCAGCAATAATGCATGTTCACTTGAAAATCATTTGTCCAGTTTATCTTTTATGCTATCGTTTAACATAAAAAGTAATTACAAATCTGATAAAACATTAGCATTGAAATATGCTTAATTTAGTTATGTCTCACAGTGCAACTAATCAATTATGATCATTTGTCACTGACGTTCTTTAGAGGGTTTTAAGGAATTCAAGATTCTAGGGAAAAAATCTTTTTATCTTTACAAATAGCAATTTCTATTTGGCAGGTAGTAATTTTTCTTAAGTATGAGCTCTAGTGCCAAAGCCCTCAACTTTATCTAATGCTAAGAAACAAATCAAGGCGAAACAAAATGAAACAAAGCACCTTTACCTTTAGCATCTAAGAAGAACAGAGCATCTTCTATGAAGTGTAAAGCAGTAACTTTTCTCAACAGTAATCTGTTGTAGGTCTTCTACTTTTAAAAAGTGTGTGAATGTGAAGGTGTGTGCTTGTGACCTCCGAATGTTGGAGGGAGGTAAGGCTTGCACGTGAAGTAGGCGCACTGGTTGATTTCTACTTAGGATGAAGCACAAAAAACCTCTTCACAGCTGAAGGGCCCTATGAAACAACCCAGATGTCCTTCAAAAGATGAGTGGATAAAGAAAATGTGGGGTATATACAAAATAGAAAATAATTTAGCAAGAAAAAAAGAAATTCTATCATTCTGAGACAAGGAAGGTAGAGGAAAGGATTACATTAAATGAAGTAAGTAAAGCACAGATCATAAGTAGTTTATGATCCCAACATAAAGGGACTCAAAAAATTTTGAACTCATGAGAGTTGAGAACAGAATGTTGGTTACTGGAAGCTGGGAAGAGCACAGGGAGGAATTGAAGAAGGGGTTGATCCGTGAGCCCTAGTCACAGAAGAATAAGGACGTGGGTATGATACATCACATGACGTTAGGGTGGCTACAACCACTGCAGTATTCATTTCCAAAATCTGGAAAAAATAATTTGAATGTTTTCACAACAATGAAGCTATAACGATGTGAGGGAAAATTTCCCAGAAAATGTTTTTCCTCTTCAGAAATATTTCCTCAATATTCTTCACAATTAAAAGTTCTCCAAAATAATGAAACTGGTACATGTACTAACTTTACATTCTAGCCAACACGTAATACTACAGTTGCATCACTTACACAGACACCCTAATGAGTTAAACAGCACTAACATCTGCAGCAAATGACATCCTCAGCCCAGCTCAAAACAGGGAGGTTAAAATAAAGTTTCAGTCATTCAGAGTAAGATGTATCTGATTCCTTCTTATGATAGGCAGATTGAATATTTATGTCAAGGATTATTCTGATCCACTTGCAATGCCATTTGGTTTTGAAAACACTGGACATTTCTTATATCTGAGTAAGACATAGAAGGGTCCGGAACCTATCAGCACCCTAAGCGAAGGTGAATAACACTATTAAGAAAATGTCAGGGCTGCTTTTTATTAAGAGAAGGTTTTGATCTGTGCTATTTATCAGCTCATATTTTTAGTCCAATCTAGTGCAACAAAACGCTATATCAGTTTCACATTTTTTGGAGAAGAACCATATCAGAATCAAGCAAATGTTTATGGGAAAATCTACTGTTTTCCTTTGTTCCACCAAATAGTCATTTGGATTTTGTTAGTAACCTCTATTTATCTTTGGGATTACATTCCATCTTTAACTGATTTCAGTGAGCCTCTTTCTGTGCAGATTAATAGGACATTGAAATGTGGAAGTGAGTTCAGTAACTGCTAGTCTTTTTTAGTAAGAGAGATAAGGATTTTTAGGAGATAACTCTTTAAAATATCAATAAATCAATTTGGATTTTTATTACTTTTTAATATATCTCTGAGAATGATATTTGACGTAGCACTAAGAAGTGCTATATACCTATTTTGAATAATAAGATTGTACTTAATATAATAATAGGAGTAGTCAATATTTTTCTCCAGTTACTTGGTATAACATACCTCCTAAAATTAACTCCCTTCGCAACATTTCAGTAATGTATCTGTTGAATCAATCCAAAATTTTATTGCTTATCAAAGTAATATATCACTATTCATCCAATTATATGTCATTTATATATTTAATTATTGGATTTCATTGATGGGAATAATTTGTTAATTCCAAATACAAATAAATTTATAACATTTTCACATTTATTTTGTGGCCATTTGGAGTTCCTCCAAAAATGTAACAACCAAATATATTTTTGATCATGTGGGTAATCAAACTCCAAATTTTTAAAAAGTAAATACGCTTGTTCAAATAAAAGGCATACACACATCTGAATTTGTTCTTCCAGTGACTGGGTATGTAATTGTTTTCTTTACAGTAAGTTCTTTCCCCCTTTTTCAATATTATATTTTGTCTTGTATTTACTCCATAAGCTACCAGTACAGTGAAGAAAATAGGTGTATGCAACAAATAGAAAACAAAAGAAATCTACAATCACCTGTAGGTCTGAGGCAAAAGGAAATTATAGGTAAATATATTTCTGTCACAATGATCAGTCCCTGGACAGCACCTGTTGCCTCAACATATGGAGACACATTTGTACACCCGTTACTCACAGTGACTCCTCACTGCAGTGGTTCACATTAGGGTTCCTGGAAGAGCCTCTTTTTCTTAGTCTCTGAGAACCGCATGATTATGGCATATCATCTCTTTCTAAGAACAAATTGAAGTGTGTCTCTGTGTGTGTGTATGTTTAACTTGGTTGTATTTCCACAAACCACAAATGTCTTTAAATAGAATAAATGGGAACAAAGAAACAAGTGTTGAGATTTACTTAAATGTGTTTAAGACTCTGCTGGCTCTTAATATGCTTGTCAGTCTCTTTTCATTTCTGTACTGTAATAAGGCAAAGTTCATACACCAGTGAGAAGACAAAGAACAAGAAGAAATATGGAATGTGTTGAAGTAATTGAATATTGGAGCCTGTTTTATGTAAAGGCATTATATTCCCCATGACTACTCTGATCATCAATATAATTGGCTTAAAAAGTAATTACCCTGTAAGATATGAGAAGTCAAAATTCTCTCCTATATATCCCTGTTCTTTAATTGTCAGAAAAAATGCACTAGAATTTCATGTTTCAACTTGTCCTCAGGTTTGGGAGCTAGTTAGTAGCACTTTTAGATCCAGGAGCAGTTAGTGAGAGTGTACAATTGGTTATACAACTCATTTGTGGGTGTAAGCATTCAAACAATTCCTAGGATGCCTCCCTTGCAACTCAGAAACATTTTCTCTCTCTCTTTGAAACAAAATCTTTTATCACATTTTCCCCAATTAATTATAAAAGTTAAAAATGAAATCTTACTTTTGTATCCCGCATTAATCCTAAGTAGATCAGGTTTTTTTGTCCTTATTAATGGGAGCATAGCACTAGTGAGATTAAATTTCAAACTTTTGTAATTATAGCTAAAATTAAATTTTACCATGGATAAATTGTCCATGTCCATAGATGAAAGCAGTGTAGCAGGATTAGCAAGTGGACCTCTAGCATGACTTATGTTATCTTTGATAATTAATTAAAATCAATGTGTAGAGGCCTATATTTAGAACTTTACGGAGTTTGCAAGGAGGGATTTTTCATATTCCCTTGCAAGTTTGGTGGGAGAGTGCAGAGAGTGTCAGTAGTTTGAGGAAACCTGTGGACGCTCATAATGAATTGGGGTTAAATCGCCAGCACCTTATTCTATTTCCTGTAATAGGGAGGACTAGGGGCTCTGCCCAGTATAGGCCAGAGTCTCAAAGTTGATAATCGTGAGTTTTATTTTTCTAAAGGCAAAAGAGCTGAGAAGCCATTATATGGAGTGAGGAGACCACATAAATTATTCCTAAAATTGAACCCTTATTAAAACATGTTTCAAAATTTAAATATTTATTAGTTCACATCACATGATTGTATTCACCAGGGGGAGTTGGTACAGGCTCATAATGCATCTTATTCATTATTTTTACATTTGCTTCTCCCCTCCGTCTGACCCCTTCTTACAAACACATATAGGTACATGGAAGGGCGCATATATTGACCTGGAGAACGTTCTATAAAATGAAGCACACATAAAAGGAAAATTTCAGGTAAAATCACAAATCATAAACTGGGGGTAGTGCCACATGCTTGCAATCCCAGCACTTGGGAGGATGAGGCAGGAGAATCACTGCAAATTCTAGACAAGCCTGGGCTACATGGTGAGTTCAAGGCTGGTGTAAGTTACATAGCCAGACCTCATTTCAAAATGAAGGCATATTAAATGAAGACTAGTGCAATGAAGTCATAATATAAAAAGGACATTGTTTTAAAAGAATTGGCCAAGAAAAAGTTTTGAAGCCTTTGAAGACAAGGTCTTATAAATTCCCAAAATAATAATCAGATCAAATAACATTGTCAAGAGAAGTGATCTAAGCCATTAAGGAGTTTTCCTGGATTTTAAACATTTTTATAAAAGGCATACTGGAGCACAGTGCATTGTATAAACGTGTCACACCATTAATACATCCACGAAAACATCTGTTGCTCTTACAGTGGCAGCCCTAAGTTTGCCAAGTACAGGGCTGTTATGAGAAGAGCTGCTTCTCTGTATAGCCAGTGTTGATGTGTTAGTATCTGCTCAAGGGTCACTCGCTAATTGGGACAGGCGTACACTAAAAATTTTCATCACATTATTTCTCCAGGCTTTTCTATCTTCATTCAGATTTTATTTTAAGGATATTTGTTCACACTTCTAATGAGAAATTCTGAATTTGTTCATAAATTAAAATTAAATACACTGTGACTGGTGAAACATGTAGGCATTGTGTGTGATCTCAGAACAATTACACTTGTGTAGAAAGAGAAGAGAACAGGTCCTTGTTGTATTTGTCTTCCCTAATGCACAGTCTCAAGGGGTTCAATGGGTTTCATTTCTTCGACTCCTGCCTAAAATTTCTACTTCTATTCACGAGCACTTTCTGTGTGATCTGAGCTGCCCCCACAATGATCGAGACCAACTTTAAACTGAGTTTATAAATGTCGTACACTTCACTTTTATGCCTGATCATTGTTATTATGACAACATGAGGAAGCATCTTTTGAACTCTCTCACGTGAAATTTTGTTCATATTTTTCACATGCTCCTTTTCCTCCAAGTTCTATTCACCATCGATGTGAAATGCAGCCTCATCTTCCAGGACTCTGTATCCTAACCCAACGTACTTCAGTCTGCTTTCAGAGCATTGCGTATCTTCCTGTTTGGGCTGCTGAATCTGAGCCAGGTATAATGCTAAATTTTTCATACAAGTTTATCGCATTTATGTGAACAGACTCTACTGTGCACAGTAGGTACCTCTTTCTTCTCTCCACCTTCACCCTTGTCCCATCCCCTTATGAACCAGGACAGCCTTTTTGCTATAACACATGTTCAAAATATATTTGTTAATTCACATTTTGATTGCAAAATATAACTCCTTACTTATAATAGCTTAGACATTAATAATTTTATCAGAACTAACAGATATATGGCTAAGAGAATTGAGGGTGTGAGAGATGAAAACATAAACCAGTGGGGAACATAAACTGAGCTGGTGTCTACTGCTATGTTGCCTGAGTGGATAGTGACTCAGTGATCATCTGCCATTCAGGAAAAATAATGTAAATCATTCCACACTACAATGATAATAATAATTTATAATTTAAATCAGGAGCAACTTGATGACATTCAGATTTTCAAGAAAGAGAAAATGTCCTATAATTGTTGCAACATCTAATATGATCCACGTCATCGCTACCACTATCAGCCCACTGATAATTGGCATTTCATAGTCACAAATTCCCCTTGACAGAACAGCATGTCAGACATCTGTTTCCACTGCACTCCATTGCTTCTGCATGTTTATATTAACCTTCTTATTGACCCAGTGTTTCCCTTCCTCCTATGACAGCTTCAAGAGGTAGTCACAAGTCCTTTAGGACAGGTACAGGGCCACCGCCACATTGTGGAGCAGCCTGTGTCCTGAGGTTCCATATCCACAAGCTTGTTGAGTCTTGGGCTTGGTTGTATTCTGCTTGACAAGAATTTTACTCAAAAGCCATTGAGCACATTAGAAAGATTGCTTTGCCCCTTCTGACTCCAGCAGAAGCAATAAACCTGAGCACTATGAAAAGGCTGTGAATTGATGGCCTCTGAGCTTAGCAGTTGAGAATAATAAACGACCGGGCAAGCTGTTCTGACAGTGTCCATCACTGAGGGTTCGCAGACTCTCATCATCTCTGTCTGCGTATATTCAGAGCAAGAATTTGCTATAAGTAAGTGTTGACACTAATGATCAAATGATGCTAACTAATGAAACATATAGGCCCCAATGCCTCTTCTTTCTCTGCCCTTACCAGAGATTAAGTGTATTCTCAGTTTGGGAATAATTGCACTTCAAACTTTGCATTTATTCTTCAAGTTTTATCCTTCATGACAAATTTTTTAAAAACATGAGAAGAGAAGGAAAAAGTAGAAACAAAGCTTTTATACATAAGGAGGAAAAGAGGGGTTTAAGAGAAGGGAAGGGAATTGGAAAAAGAGAATCAAGATATATCACGTACAGGGAAAAATCCCCAGTGACGAATGTGAATGACCATTGTGTATATCTAAAATGTGCCAGTAAAGTTAATTAATTTTAATAGTGTGACAAATGTAAGACAAATAAAGGCAGATTTACATTAAATGTAACATTATAACAGTAAACTAGTCTAGTATTGACTCAATAAAATCTACTGAATCTTTAAAAAGAAAAAAATTCCATCAGATATGTATAGTTTCTAAGTGAATTTATGTAGTTTCCTTTTTCTAGGTAATCCGTGTGAAGGTTCTAAGTAGAATTATCAATTTTTATCACTTTTTAATCGCAAGACTACTCTATTGTTTTACCCAGGGATGCATTTATTAGGTATTTGCACACCCTAATAAATCACACCTTCCTGTGGTCTCTTATTTCTTTATTACCCCACTGATAATTTAATGTGTCCCACAAAAGTCTACACTATCTCAACTCAGCTTGGATCGTAGATTGAGACTAAGTATGAACCTATGCATCCTAGAATCTTCCTTCTCTATGTGTTCTGGGCTACTTTACCCCTTACAACACTCAGAGATAGACATCAGTTCCCAAAGCAGCCCAGAAAAGGGAAAGTGAAAAACCAGGGTGAGGGGCAACAAATCCTTTGGCTAGAATGTATGTCGAACACATTTTTATGGTATAATGCTCTTATCTGGACTATGCGTCTTTAGACGTAACAGATCTTGATGATGTGATTAGGACTAGAAAGAGACAGAGAGATTATACGTCTCCAGATGCAAGAATGAATATATGTATCACACTGCTTTCTGCACAAAGGGTTACCAGCCTTTAAGTTGTCCACTGTGGAAGGAAAGGTACTTTTTGGCTGGGAGATAAGCACCAGATGCAGGCCTTTGTCCTGAGTTCAGCCAGCTGTGTTGGGTGGGATGGGTAGACCTTATTAAAAAGAGACCTGATTCCTCTTTGGTGAAGCAACTTTCAGACTTTTTTTCTTGTTATAGGAATTTGAAACTGGGAGGGATGAAATATAAGTGCAATGTCTAGTAAGAGAAGAACTCACTATACTGTATGAGGTCTTGGAAAGAGATGAAGAAGAGTCAGAATAAAAATAGAAGTGCAAACTTAAAAGCACTGTTATTATCATAGTTAATGAAATGAGGTATTGCCTGACATCACTAGGGAGACATGATGCATCAACTTGATTGGCTTAAGCATAAATAATGATGTTTTTGACACACTGCATTGTGCCCGGGACTGTTAGAAAACACACACATACTCTGAAAACTTTCCCACACTATACGGGGCTGGCAGTCACCCATTTTATAGAGGAGGAAAATGAGGTATGGTAAGAAATAATCCATTTAAGATTGCACACCTAATAAAATTGGAGAACTGAGATTTAGTTGTCATTGTGCTTACTTTGTCACCTACATTTTTCATTCAGTAAGTGTAATCATATTTTAAGGTCATTAGTCATCTATATCTAAAAATTAGTTGTTTGTTTTTGCTTTTACTAAGTGATACAAAGTTTTACCTGACTTGTTAAAAATATTATAATCTTGTAGATAAGTACGTATGCTTACTTCGGAGTTTGAATGAAATTAGACTTCTTTTATTTCCTCTGCACAATCTAGGCAAAGCTAGCACCAAAAAAAAAAAAAGGAAGAAAAGAAAAGGAAAAGACATGTTCCTATGCAGCATATTAGGTGCACTGCCTGTAGAAAGAAGCACCCTTTTATGTTTTCTCTAGAGAGGACAGGATGCAGGATGCAGGGTTTCAGCTTGAATCACCCACACAAAGCAGAAACAGCAGCTTCCTCTGTGCACACAGGTGCTAAACATTTCTTGGGAGGCAGGTACTTCTCAGGTTCAAACACCTGATAGAGTAAGATTCTGTCACAATAAGACATGTGTTTAAAGATAACACATGTGGCAACCTCAGAATGCAACGATAATGGAAAGAGAAGGTCCAAGAAGACAAGATCCTTTACAAACATGAAACGCAGAGCTGTGTGTGAATCTTGCGCTAGTTGAGAATAATCTGTTATTCTCATCCTGTGGGCTTGCATCTATGTATTTCAATTCTAGATGTAAAACTGAGACTTTATTTTTACATTTTGTTTCAGTCTTCTCTGTAGATGAACAAATGAAGTGGGGGGAGTATATGGATTGTTCTACAGGGCCTGAGGGTACCCACAGCTTTCAGTGATTAATTTAAATGGCCATGAATTTACACTGACCTTACAATGTCTCTGTTTATCTTGACATGCGCACACTACTTTCCCCCTCGGTGCCTTGATTAATGACTCTTCACTTCTTTGCTATCCTTTCTCTTTTCTTAACTTCCCTGTTGATAAGTATGTTTCAGCTGGAAAGCAGAGCATCACAGGAGTTGGGGGTCATTTCCTGTTGGTCTTAGTTACTTAGAATTCCAGCCCCTTGGGTTTAGATTTTACAGTGCTGCACATATTTCTTCGTGGTTATGTAGTCCCTGTGACTGGGCCATACTGTTTATTATTTTAGATTGAGTAGCCTGTATTTCCTTTTTTGTATGTCACTAGAGTAACATCATATGACTGCTGACCCTAAAAGAAATGAGACGTGCCTCCCACCAGACAAAACTGAGCACCAAAACTTCTAAATAATGTTTAAATAAAAGTCAACGCACTCATGTGGGGCTGTAAATTTACTGCTGCTTTCTATGTTCTCAAACTTAAATTTTCTCCCATCCCCTGCGTGCCTGTCTCACTTGTGTTGAGAGCTAAAGTCGGAAGTCTTTATGTCCTTCTCCCTTTAAGCATCTCAGCTGACTAACATTAGCACACATTTAGCTGGACTCTGAACAATTAAAACTCAAAGTACAACTCTTTTCTAGCAGAATCGGTAAGTGGTTACAGCTCTTTTCTCCATATATGAGCGACGCCCCATGTTCATCAGGTAAATCTTGCAGCTTCCCTCGTTTTTCATTACTGGATAACGTGATAATGAGTTATACAGGTCTTGTGTAAATAAAGATCTTGACATTGCTTGGGAATGCCAGAGAGGATCCGTACATATTCTACCCCCCTCCCTCCCTCCCTAGCCCTTTTCACTGTGAAACATGCAATAAGAAAACAAATCTCCACTGCAGTTTGTAGCATTTTTCCCATGATGCACTCTATCATTATTTGGATGACTAAAAGCTTTAATTATTTACTTTTGGGAGTCCCTAGGAACCATGTCATCACGAATACTGAAGAATTTTCTGGGAAAGCTTTGAAATGCTTCCAGTTATACTCTTGTCTTAATATCCCAAGAAGGAAAAAAATAATGTTTCTACCACATATTTTATTAAACCCTTTAGGTCCTTTTACAAGAGAGGAAATACCAATTAACATATAATTTAGCTGAACAAAATATTATCCCATTTCAACCAGTACTCACTTCCTTGAAGTTTATTCAAGCAGTAATAACCATTTAATGCAATTTAACTCGACTGAGGTATCCATTACATTAATATAATATATCCATCAGGAAATTAGAGTTTTGTCTCCATGAATTTTGTATTTTAAGGTCCTTATAATTTTATTTTGCATTTTATGATGCTTGATTTTAAATCTTCGGTCTCTGTTACAGTGTGAAATGATCAAAAATCAAAATCAAGCCCTAATGTTTAAAAAAGTGCAATTACTAGATTTATTGAGCCACAAATCACAAAAGGTTTTTATATGTACAAATATGTATCAGTAAAATATCTGAGGACTTAAGCAGGCCGTGAGTCAGGATTATCAGATCTCATTAGGATTGTAACAATGTGGCTGAACTTCTGAAAACTGACACTCAACCATGGTCTTGTAAAAGGTCTAGATTGGAGTCGAGCTCTTGTAGTGATAATGTAGGTGTGATCTGGAGGTCTGTACAGTGTTTCCCAGGATAAGTTACATTACCTGCAGGAACAATTATATCAGGAGACACGATTTACATTTTTCTTTTTTACTCAAGAAGAAGCCAATCATGAGAGGACAGCTACCTTTCAATACGTCAACCTGTGTTAGAATAGTAGATATTTAGACAACCTAGTAGACTGTCAGATGTCCTTTAACTTTTAGCAAATGTTCTTAGAGCTAAGGTATATGTTGAAAGCAACATAGGTATTTAAGTATCAGGGTCAGAGCACAGAATTCTAGGTGTCCAGTTTAAAGCATTTCCTGGCACCTTTCAGTCTTTCCTCCCAGCAACAATGTAACATGCAAAACCCACACTCCGGACTGCTACTTCCATGTCAGGAGGGCCCAGTGGCCTTTCAGACTTCCAGTGCATGGTGAACATTCTTCCCTCACCACTGCTGCAGAGAACAGACTGCACCATCCAGGGCTTCTACCTCCGTGTAGAAAAGGCTGTGAACCATCTGTATCAGATTTGCCTTTTCAAGGAAAAAGTGATTGTCACTGCAGGACTTTTATTCTTCTTGCCTAATTATTATAATCTATTACTTATAGTATTAATACTGTGTAACACTTGCTTAAATAGAATCTGTAAAGAGAAGACTGAAAGTAAACTCCAGGAGACCAGCTAAAGGTGACACTCTTCTAATACAAGGAACACTGGTAATTCTGAGATCATAAGTTTTCACAGGGGAAAGTCTACCTAAGGGATATTGTATGAATATCTATTCTCTGATAGTCTATGATATAGTAAATATCCTATGAATTTGAGCAAGGTTTATCTAGCATGTAGACATCCTGGCCTTTTATATACTCCAAAGCTGAGACAGTATCTAAGGAAACAAAATAATTTCGTATCTTTTCCTGCCTACATTTCCTAATTGATTCAGTTCAGGAGGTCACTCATAAACACTGTTCTGAATGCTAGAAGGCAAACAAACGTAGCATAGATAAATGCATCTTCCAAAGGATCTTTAGCCGATCTAAATGAGTAAGTGTTGTAAGTCCCAAGCTCTTTCTTCCTACTCCACATTCGTTACCCATGGGCCTTATAATGAAAGGATCATGTGCACTTGTTCTTTGGCCCTATTTACCCTACAGATCAGTTAGGATTGAGCTCCTAAGGATTAGTCTCTGCTAGAACCAACCAATAACCTTAAGTTCTGGGAATACAGCCTCCTTACCGGTCTCCAGTGAGTGCGGACGGAACGGGAGGTAGAGTAGCTGCCAGCTGTGCGCATGGCGGTGTGGTGGGAACTGGAAAGCATCCTGAGGGACTGCTCATCCCTTCGGTTCGGTGTCGCTCTCCCTGGAGATCCACATATTTTCTAGTTCGTGTTTCCCCTCTTCTAATAATTGTCTTCAGGTAAAATAAACATAGAGCTTTCCCTTTATTTTTAACTTTAATTTCCATTTATCCAACCTGTAAGCAAACTTTCGGACTCATCCATTCAATAAACATTTACAGGGCACCGAGGCTGCCCCAGATGCGTTTATCTTTGGGCCCTTTCGCCTGTTCTTGGCCTTGCCCGTGTCTGCTGATCCTGCTCGCTTGTGCAGATGCTAGCGTGCTGGCTACACCTGAGCCTAACATCCTGCTCTAGCAATGAGGGCTCAAGGCCAAGGGTGTAGCTCTAGAGCACAGCACCTGCCTGGCAGGGGTAAGGTCCCGAATTCGATTCCTGATGGGGAAAGAAAAAGAATCCAGGGCTTTGGGGCCTCTGCCTATCCCCAAACATTCAGCTCAAATCTTATCCCTCAAAGATCATCAGCTGCCAGATGCATAGGAGTTAATTTAACCAAGACCAAAAGAAAGGAAAATAGTTTATTCATTCAAAATAAAACCTAGCTGACCTGTAAACTACTTATGGAACCTAAAAATGAAAAAAAAAAAAAACTGATCACCATGTCATTTTAAATGAATCATTAGTGGATACATGACCAAGATATTTTGGAGAAATACTTCTACCTGTATAACCATCCTCTCAGGGTCCCAGTCCCATGCCTCTGAGTCGGTCTCCCCTGTGATGTTTGAAGTCAAAAGGGACCTAACAAAGAAGACGTTTTGACTGGATACACACAGAGTTTACAAACTGATACTCATGTTTCTGATTATCTTGTACTGGGATTTTGTGGTCATCAGTTTGAGGCGAAACATTGAAACGGATGCTAGGCTTAGGTTCTCCTGGAGAGACAAAGGCTAGGGAAGAAGACTAAACACAAACACAGTGAAGAGACTTACGAGAAAGAGGCTTTCTGTAAGTGAAGTGAATGTTTCATGTGACTCACAGCACTCCATCTCATTTTTCTAACCATTTGCTGCATTTCTTAAGACAAGTTTATTACAACACACACACACACACACACACACACACACATATATGTTATTTCTTATTTGTGTCAGGATTTAAGAAATTCAGCAATAAATCATTGGTATTAATCAAAAATTCCAAGATTTTTGCCTCCATCAGCAGGACAGGTAGAAAGGGTAAAAAGACACTAATTCTTTGCAAAGCAGGTGTTTATGCCGCTGAGCGCTATATCCCTGGCCCTAAGTTTTGTTTTGCCTGTACATTTTCCTTGGTCTTTTTTTTTTTTTTTTTTTTTTTTACTATTTTCTTTTTCAGTACCGGGAATCAGGGCCTCACACTTGCCAGGCAAGTGCTGCCTCACTGTGCTGCATCCCTGGCCTTGTACTAATCCTTAAATCTACATTTACCCAGTGAATAAGGAATCAGTTGGTTTGCCAACAGCGCTATGGACGAGGCAATTACCTTTGTACAACATAAAAAAGGAATCAGTAAAATATTTAACCGATACAAAAAGAACCTGCTTACAGTTTCAATTCTGAGACTTCGTACTAGCGCTCACTTGCAGTACATGAGGAGTAACTCCTCTGAATTCTTCTTGTCCCATCATCCCCATTTCTCCAATTTTTGCTGCCTTTCCCCTTTGCAAACTTTACAATTTCAATTTTAAAACTCCTGATATTTACATATTGCAAGTTTAAATGGGCTTCACTTGTTTATTCTTAACAGTTAATTTCTAATCAAAATTAATGCTCAGACACCTTTGTTTTATGACCTAAAACTTATAGAATACAGTCTAAATAATGTGAATTTTGGTTTATCCAAATTAAGCAGCACAAATTACACCCTGCAAATTAAAGTAGCCTTGATAGTGTGTTCATTTGTTAGACTTTCACATTTTACCCTATTAATACTAGCTTGCAAAATTATTAACTCATGTCATTTCCATAAAGTCATAATTTTTATTCCCTCAGTGCCTAAAATATACCCAGTTCTATGAGAGGCACTATTAACAAATTATCTAAAATGTGTGAAAGAAGTATTATCTCCAATTTTCAGTATTCAAACATAGATTTTGAAAGAAATAAAGAAGTTGAATAAATTAGCTGAGGTAACCAATATTATAAACTATAGAACCTGGCTACTCAATTTTGATCTAACTGGTTCTAAAGCTTTAGTGTCTTTAATCAAATTATACACACTTGGACAATGTCTGTGACTCTGGAAAGTTGTCATGTCTTTACTGTAATTTTAACATGTTTTTATTCATTTTCAATCAAGAATGCATAAGGTTTGTCTTAAGGAAACTGTAAATGGGAAACATTGTACATAACATGATTTTTCTATCACTTGAACCGCCACTTAGAAAATCAAATCTGGGAGAGAGAAAACAGTCATGGAGTTAGTTTGCATACACACATAGTCCACTTGCTTTTTTATGTTATACACCCTCAAATTCTATGATATCATTTAACTAAAATAATTAGAAATGCTTGGGACTGAAGTGAAGAATGTTGTCAAACTAAAAAAAAAAAAAACTAAGAAAAAGGCCAATGCTGCCTTTCTGATGGCCTAAATATAATTGCTTAAGTCAATTTTATAAGGAAAATCCAGCATTTTTCCTTCAGATATTCAGAGATATTCTGTGTGTGTGTGTGTGTGTGTGTGTGTGTGTGTGTGTATGTGTGTGTACATACTTGGGATTGAAAATAGGGCCTTTATAATGAGTTCACCCTCTTTATTATTTTATTTTATTTTACTCTTTTTTACTTTTTACTTTGAGACTGCTAAACTCTAAACTGCTGTATTTCTCATACTTGAAAAATTTATTTTCTTGAGGTTTCTTACTCCTCAATTTATTTGATAGAACTAATTAAGCAGACACGCAAGTTGAAGGCTTGCATTTACTTCTATATCTGTTCCTCACAGAATAAACACAGGAAAAGTCATCCATCCATTATGTAATTTTTGTCTTGTTACACTTTAATACTGATGGGTCATAAGAGTAAACTAAATTTGCTGATTCTGCAAGTTCTTTGAGCTTCAATTTTTTTCTTAATTGCATCTTTTTGAGTGGAAAAGAACAGTAGAGCATAAAATGTTTGTAAAGAGACACTTCCTATATAATCCTAACTGCATCTTTCATTTATTTCTGTCACCCTGACACTTTGCCTAGAGCTTGCAGACTTGGTTTACACATATGTACAATGGTGATAAAAGTGTTTAATATTCAATTGTCTCTAAAAGGTAAGAGACAAAGGCTTAAAACACCCACAGATTTCAAGCACTTGGTAAACTGTGGCCATTGCAGTTGGTAAATACATAGTGTAACGACAGACTGTCCACTGTACTTGGAGTAGAGATGATTCCTGCGGACATTTAACAATGTAGTTATTCTCTATACCCTTCAGAAATGCTGTACAAATAAATTATTTGTATCAAAGTTATTTTCATAAAGAATCCATAAGGCATTATAATTCAAGCTATTTTCCATGAGCTGTTAGTTTTGCTTCTTGCTCAGTAGATTTGAAGGGCTAGAACACAAGGTCAGAATGGGATTGTAAGGAATTTGTAGACTTCTGCGTGGTGTTTTAAATCTCTCCGGGTTTTATTGTTTCTCTTTATGGACATTTTTCCAAGTGACATTAAATAAACATTACAAACTGCAGTAGGGTAAAGACTTGTGCCTATTGCAATATGAAAACTCACCTGGAAAGACAGGCTAACTACATAGTTTCTCTCAGAATCAGGACCTAGTGCACAGAAATAAAGGAGTTTTGCTTCCATAAATCTGACTTCTCATCATCAAAATATACATATTAGGTCCCCATGCAGGATACTTACCGGAAACATGAGGCCTGCTGTTTTACTCAAATACCCTTGATTCCCTGCTGAAAATTAATGTGGTCCAATATTCAGGCATTCGTTCTCAAATACAAGTGTTTGGGGTTTATGTTTCCTATAGATTATGGAAATAGATGAGTGGGCATCCATAATGTACAGTATTTATAATACTGTTTTGTAAATCTATTGGTGCTTATTCTCCAATCACATTCGTAGACAATGAATTTGTTGGGAATATCTGACAACAAGATTGACATAACTGACAATTGTCAGGCCTTGAAACGCCTTCAGATTTGTTGCCTTGAAAATGATCACTAAAGTAATTGCCTCCATAATTTGACTGAAACGAGTATTAAGATGAAAATATACAAGGATAAAGTATTCTTTCCCTACTCTTTCAACAAGTGAGTGGATATTTGTTCTGGGCCCTTAGTTACCCTCATTAATTTCCCTCACTACCCAGATACCTCCACTTTGCATGTGTCATGTAAGTAATTGTGTTTCTGTGATTCTTGGCTCCTGTTTCAACTGGATGATCAGTGTTCTGGGAAAAGAGGTTGTCTCTTATCTGCTTTCATCTTCTGTAGACCACAATCTCCATTGTAGAGCAAAAGACACTCAAGTAGAACTTAGTTAATACATCTTAAATTTCCTAACCCTAAGTAAACACATAAGATATGAACCTCCTTGCACACTATCAGCGGGAATGTAAACTGATACAGCTCTTCTGGAGAGTAATTTATCATGTATCGAAGTATTATTTAAAGGCCTTCAATTTAGCAGTCTCTGTGGGGAACGTTTCCTGAGGCACTTCGCTGCGCGCATTTCCACTGTGCTACAGCATCTTGACTCCTCTTAACTTTCTTGTTTTCTAATGGGTTAAATCTGATTATTTCTTTCTTTTAAAGTTTCTAGCTTTGTGTGAGGTATAATTGACCCATAAATATACATATATAATACATTAGGTATGCACTCATAAATACATATATGATATATAATATGCTATCTTCATATAGATATATATTGCGGAAATTCTGAGCACAAGCAACCCTTCCTTGCCTGGTGTTCCACATTTGGAATGCTCATAACAATGGGACATATTAGAATTTTTCTTTTCAAATTCTTGTTCCTTGAATTTTTCTAGGTAACATATGAATTCCATGCAAAACATTTGGAGTACTCTTTGGAATCACCAAAAAACACAGCCATCATCTTTCCTAAGTGTGTGGCTTGGGTGTGGTGAGAACATTTAAGAACTCAGTCTTAATTCAAACTTCTTTTGAAAGTTTTCCCTAATTTTAAAAAATGTTAAGTGGCTTCATTTTGGTTCCACAATATGTCCCTTGCATCAGCATTTATTGTACATTTATCCTGATGAGAGTGTCTTGCACAGTGCTTATACTTAGTGTCTATTAAATTATGAGTCAAAGTAGGGTAAATTAATGAATAAACTGATATACTTGCATTTATGAAATAATTATATCTAATTATAACCTTAAAATTATCAACAACAGTAACACTAGGATTTTTTGTAGTTGAGTGCCCTAATTATATTAAAAGGTAATTGAGACATAAACACAAAAACCAAATTTGATATTTTCCTTCTGTAATCACTGGATCAAAGAATACTCTACATGCCCCCTTATAAATATCCTCTCAGTAACTGTGATATAGAGCTCAATAAATTGAGAGTGCCTACATCTGGTATGCTCGTGCATACCTAGAATCCCACTTCCCTGGGAGGCTGAAGCAGGAAGATTGGAAGTTCAAGCCCAGTCCTGGAAACTTAGTGACTTAGGTGAGCTCCTATCTCAAAATTGAAGAAAATGAACAGACGTAAATCAAGGGAGAGGCTTGAGATGCAGCTCAATACAAAGGCCTGGGTTCAGTCTCTCATACCACAAAATAAGCAGAAAAGAAAAAAAAAGTATAAGCCTGAGCTCTCCATTAGGGAGAACTCATAACTTCGTGAGAATGAGTCACCTTGTGAGATCTGCTTTGTTTATATTCGCAACTACAACAATGACATCAACATCAGCTGAGATTCATTCCTTAAGAGCACTGTACAGTGGCGTGACTGAGAAGAGGGTGAATTACTGCAAAAGAAAGAATATTCTTTTCTTTCACTGTTTACCCTCGGAAGGACTCTTTAATAGGGGATCCTCTCAGACACAATCTGTGGAGGTAAAGCAAGTCAGAGCACAGCTATAAAATGGAGGTGCATTTTGTCCTTTCAATTTGTTGATTTGCTGTACATATTGAAAGACACTTAGTTTATGTTTCCTATAAAATTATATCTAAGATCCCGTTTTGCAATGTATTAGTCCGTTACTAATACACGAACTTTGTACATGTTTGTATAGACCTATAGATGCATACATATAATTAGTAAGACCTATAGATCTTCCATACAATTAAAAAAAGAAACTGTGGAGACAGAGGACTAGAAGCTGGATTTTATCCTCCACGCTCCTTTCTCTGCATGTTTTGTTGCTAACCAACAGGAAGACTCTTTACCTCTAGCAGAAAGGTAGGGGTTATACCTCTACCTTTAATTGAGAGGTTATACCTCTCAATTATACATACAATTTCAAACAACAAATTATATCTAGTTCACCTGATCATTTGCCCATTAATATTTATACTTTGCAGCTACAAGGCCTGGTATTCACCCAATGAGACTGCCGACGCGTCCAAGCAGAAAAATGAGTCACAGTCCTGTTTTGTTTTCTTTTTGCTTCTTGGGGTTTTTCTGGTGGCTTCTTCAAGGATTAAATATAAGCACCTAACAGAGATGACACTGGCAACTACTTCTGTACATGCGGGGTTACCGACAGCCCCACACCCAATTTACTTTCATCTCTGAGCAGGGAATATAGCTTAGCGGCGCAAGTACCTGCCTAGCAAGCGCAAGGTTCAGAGTTTGATTCTCAGCCAAAACCCCCCCCCAAAAAACGAAAAAAAAAACCAAAACACTTTCATCAGTGTGTTCATTTAAAGAGCAGTTAATGACATTTTAGAATCTAAGCTTTGTATATCTCTGCCCAGTACTCATGTGTCCCTGAACTAATTCTAATTAATACTCTTATTTTTAAAATATATTTTCCAATTTTCATTATGTGTATTTGCCAAATACGAGATAATAGTATAGAACACACACACACACACACACTCACCTCTTATTAAACTAAGAGCAGTAATAATTCCCGTTTAAATGAAAAAATGCTAAAAATTTAATTATTTAGCAGGCAAATATCTCTTGAGACTCTCATGCCACCCTCCCTCTCCCTCAGTGAGATTAACTGTGTGACAGATGACATGAGATGGCCTTATGAAATTTCAGTCTGGAAAAATTTTTAGTGCAAATGGAAATTATAAATAATACGTGCTGCTCTTCAACTGCATTCTTCAGTAATCTAATTTTACCAAGCTAATGAGACCTGGGTTAGGAAATGTTCCGACGTTCCCATGCCCCAGGTCACCGAAAGCTGAAGACCTTACTGAGCAGATGTGCTCAGTCCCAGGAGGACGGCAGCTGGGGTGGCTGGTGACTCCCCAGAGCCCTGGCTGTGCCGGAATCTGTACACTTGACCTTTCTGCTAGAGGTAAAGAGTCTTCCTGGTGGTTAGCAACAAAACATGAGGAGAAAAGAGGACAGAGGTTAAAATCCAGCTTCTAGGCCTCCATCAACAAAGTTTCTGTTTTTAATTGTACGAAAGATTCTGCCTATTTGCTTCCCGGGTAGAAATGACCGGAAATGCTGCCTTTGCAGAAACTAATGCCTATGCCACCAACCACGTGGGTTGAAGAACACGAAAGAGCCAGGAAACGCATTTTGAGATCTCAAGCCCCTTCTTCTGCATTTTCCCCAGTGATCTTGGCGCGGTCTGTGTTTCAAAGCTTGACACGACACCACCGTAAACTGGTAGAAACTTCTGGGGCTTTAAAGGTGATTTCATGTTACTTTGCGATGAGCTGCATCTACATAAACATCTCTGACTGGTTGTAAAAGGGAGACGCACTGCACCCCCTGCAACTCAGAGGTTACGACGTGTGGGTGCTGCGCTGAGATACAATTACTTGCGTTCTCCAGGTGATGCCGTGATAGAGCGGATGAGCTTAGAGCTGGATTGTAATATTTCAATCCATCTGCAAAACCCAACATGCAAACTTTCTTATAGTTACTCATAACTTTTATGTTGTTTGATATTGTTTTATTCCTTGATTTCAGTTAGGCTATGAAATAATTTTCTCACTTTTTCTTTTGTGAAGCCAAAGTAGAGCTAAGCGGACTGCTCTCTCTTCCCCAGCTCCTATGTGCACGCACACACATGTAACTCAGGTTCGCATTTCTTCCTCTGTCCAGAGGGGCTACTGATTACTTGAAAAAAGAATTGAATATTTTCAGCATATTTTCACTTAGATGTAGTACCTTAATACTAAAACATGGCTTCTTTAATGAGTCTCTTGGTTTTATTTAGGATCTTTCAAATGTCCCAAGAATGAGGACACTTACTTTTCTTTTATTTCTTTTTGTTTGTTTGTTTGTTTTCTCGTACTGGAAATAAAATTCTAGACTTTGCGCTTGCCAGGCAGGCGCTGTGACACTGAGCTACATCCCTGCCCCTCACTTTTCTAAAGACACGCTCCGTTCTCATAGTGGGCACGTTTCCCTCTCCTCAGACTGAACTCAAATTCTTCCTCTTTCTCTTTGATACTGTCCCTGTGCTTCCAGCCAAAGGATTCTTCCACTCCTGAGGCATATATATCTCTCACATATTTTCAGCCTGTTATCATGTTCCTCTTGGCAATCATTTAGCTAAAATAGACATTAGTCTGTGCTCCTTTAATCTTTACTCATAAATCAAATTCCAGCTCCCCTGATCAGTTCACTGTTTTTCTGTGTTCTTTTGGCTTTGTGCCCCAAGGTGACAAAACGGGAAGGTGCAGTTCCCTGCTTCGATGCAGTTCTGTCCTGTTACAGCACTGTCAGCTTCTGCTTCTGAGCATGGGGCTTCTTCACAGGCCAGCTAGATCAGCACTTCTCCTATTTGTTGGACTGTGTCTCTATTAGTTCCATTTATTCCTTGAGATCCAACATGGTGGGAAACTTGAAGTGCTCCTTTTGTTGTTTTGAGCAATAGTGATAACAATCACATTTAGTTTTGTAAAGATATCAGCATAACTTCATAAGCCACCCATATTTCCCAAATATCTATGGCACTTGTTGATTTTTTTCACATTTTTTCCAGACATTTTCCATTAAGGATGAAAGCATACATGGACATACATAGCCCTGAAGAGAAAAAAATTGTTTTAAAGAAGAAACCAGGACTTTATAAAGAAAACACCTCTTTCAACTTCACCAAGTATACTTTGATACAGGTAGAGAATCAAAACTAGTTTCTTTTATAAGCATTTGCTAAATTTTAGAAAGAAAACTAAATAAAAGCTGAATACTTATAAAGTCCCTTGGAGGCGTATTCTTACATAAGTGTATCAAATTGCAGCTTTTAAATTTGTGTCATTTAGTGATAATCCTCCAGTTTCCTGATTGGGTGGAATCTGGAGCTGGCTTGCCTTTGAATCACTCTTTATGTTCAAAGAGGGTGTGGATGCTAATCCGGGGGTCATTAACACCTCATATATGTTAGCTCAGAAATCTGTTGCCCTGCCAACACTCGTAGTATTTCTTGGAAATTCAGAGGTTTTGTTTTCTAAGGGCTTGGTTTGAAATAGTTTCCACATAGAAACATTTCCCACTGTCACTCCCAGTAATCGCGTTTTTGGAATTTGGTTTCCTTTAAATTCTTTTGCTTTGAACTCATTGATTAGGAGGAAGATGAACCGGCTAGAAAGTGTGAAGAAGAAGGATACTGAGGCTTCCTGGATTGTTCAGTGGATGTTTTAGGTAGAATCACTGCATCTCGCTTTTGATCTCTACTTTATCCTGAATCCTCATCTTCATCTACAGAGATGTTTGCATTCTTGAAGAATTTACAAATTCGAAGTCTCATTCTCTTGATAAGTCTCTTCTAATTGTACAAAAATGTGAGAAATTCTCTTTTGCATCCTTTTTTCAGCGTTTGACTCTCTATTCCTCCTCTTATTTCAATAATCTAAATATTACACATAAGAAACACAAGTCAGCTAAGTATGAAGCTAAGGAATTTTAAAAACATACATCCATGTTTACTAGTTGGTAAATGTTTTACTCGCATGAAAATAAATGCCCCAAACTGTCAAGCAAATGTGAGTAAACGTGAGGTTCTTGGAATCTTATACACGATTTCTCAACAACCAACAATTACTAGGAAAAATAACTCATTTTCAAAACAACTAGGTAAAGAAAATCAAGTCCGTTAGAGAAAAGATTGCTTTGGAAATTCCCAGCAACACTTGTTTTTAATCTTATATATTATTTTGTAAAACCAAGTAAAATAACACAAAACGACAAGAACAGTGAGGTCACTGCCCTCCTTGGCAAAGGAGTCATTCTGGGCTCCGAACGCCCTGGACAGGGTTTCTCGACACCGACCCTTCCTCACTGCTGTTCTTTCCACCTGAAACTCGTGTCCCTCAGATGAATGCGTAGCTTGTCACTTTTGCTTCTATCATAATTTTGCAGAAATCTTCCCTTCTGCAGGAGGATAACTTTTGGTGCTGTTAAATACATGTTTTTCTGATCTCCATTTTTTGATTTGTTTCTTTTCTCTCTCATATATTAATATTGAACATATAATGTATTTCACATTCTCACCCTGTTTCTTTATGTTCCCTTTGGCTAGCAGGTAAGCCCACAGGGACATTCTTGCCCCATCACTGTATCTTCAAAACCTACAGCATAAACGTGAGACATTTAACACTGCAAAGTTCTGATAGAACCAAATAAACTAGAAAGCACCTTGGATATAGTGATGAATGTGTAAAAGATAGATTTTAATGCAAAATATGGTAAATAATTAAAATGACACAATTGAATTTAGGGGAATTTGTATCTCTAGCAATCAGCTTTTTGGTCCAGTAAAATTCCCAACACCCTCAATTTAAAAGGGCAGAAATTTAATTTGGGTCATCGTTTGCCAGATTCAGTGCTTAATCAACAGAATCTAAGGCAGGAAAAGCATAAGGAGAGGGTGTGGCCAAAGAAAGCTGTAAAACTCATGACCATGAGGAACCCAAGAAGGAAGACTCAAGAGGAACACATACTCTACAAGGGTGTGGGCTCGGTGATCTGCTCATCCAGCCAGACCCCCACGTCCTAAGAACATATTTAACTATGAATTCAGCAATCCCTCAATCCACTGGTGAGAACAGGACCCCTACCCCTAACATAAGCCCTATGTCTGCATATATGAGACTTTTCGGGGATAGTCTAAGTCTAAACCCCAAGAATAGGTAATAAGAAATTTTCATTTCCAATTTGTTTATCACACATGAGCACACACAGACACACAATCTTTCTCTCACACACATATGCACACACATTGCAAACAAATCGTGTTCTTCTAAGTTTAATAGGATGAAACTATTCACTCATAAATATTATCTCTACCAGTGTTTTATAAAAATTTGTATTTTAACTTTTTCAGACATCATCTGTGATATAAAAAATACTCTTTATCTTTCAGCATATAACCAAAGGAAAAATATGAATCCTGATGTTGAGTGCGTAAACAAAGAGGATTGATTACACCCAGATTTTCAAGAAGCTGTAAAAGTAACCAGGGCATAGTGAGACAACCCAGAGATTGGGAATGGGAGACAGAACCTATCATCCCTCCATCTAAATTGCACAGCTGAGAAAGCTACTGGAACCCAAGGCCATGTTCATTGGAAAGAAGTTGGAGGCATATGAGGCTTCTGTAGAAGGGACAGAGCCACAGGAGCAATGGTGCATGTGGCAGAGTTTCTGCTAAGAGGCAAGAGAGGCGAGACCATCCCATTCACCTCCTGGCCCTCATCCCCTATTTTCCAGCCTCTAGCCAGAGCCCCCCAGTGGTGAAACCCAGCCAGAAGTTTTGGAACCCAGGAATCCCACCAGACAGGAGCCTTCCTGGTAGTGCACATAAGAGTAAGGCAAATGGCAAAGGCCAGTCAAGTCCAACAATTGCAAATGACCAACAGCATAAAACTTACTTCAGACACACTTTTAAACACATATGCTGATTAAGCTTTTTTCCATGACAATTGTGAAAATTTCCCAAACTGCACCAGTGAATATTTTACCTCTGATACAATGATTCAGACACAGGAAAAGCTTCAGAGTGAATTCTCTGGTACAAGGCTATGCTGATATTTGGGCTTACTCTTGTAGATGAGAAGGAAGCTTGATTCAAAGTATGAGGCTCGTGCTAATAGTGTATAGAAGGCTGTTTTGTAAAATTTATCAAAGGTTAATGGAGAAATTGGCATTAAAAAAGAAAAGTCCTCTGTTTATGCTCTTCTGATTCTTTGCAAATTTGAATGTTATCTAGAGAACAAATACACTTGTTTTTTTTGTGTTTTTTCTGTGTATCATAAGGAAGGAATGGATAAAAATTATTACATCAATTTAGCATTCAGGAGAGTTAAAAACACTCTGTGACCTCTTAAAGAGGAATGAGAGAGAGGGGCAAGACAGGCATAGACAGACGGAGAGAGAGAGAAATGTCTGCATTTGTAAATAGAATTTTGGGGATATCTTTCAAGCTGTTTGATACTGCTGACAGGACAACTTTACGTGACAAATACCAGATGGGAAACTCTGTTGAGAGTCACAAGCTGAGGGTGAGTTCATTATCATTTGCTCATAATTATCCAGAAAAATCCAAAACCCTAAAATGCTTTCATAATAACATCTGTGTTGCCAAAATACACCAGAAGTATACTTTTGTTAAAAGTTTACATTCTAATCCCCCTAAAAAAACTAATTAGTTTAATATGATAAACACACAAAGTGCCTGTCTAATTTTGAAGTTGGAATTTCAGTTTCCAGGAATACATGTCACCATGTCACCATTTGCCATTTTATTTCCTGACTGTTATGTACAAAAATACTATAAAAAACAGAGCTTTTCAGATTAACTCAACAACCAATAATAAAGAAGACAGAGTGAGTTACTCTCATCCTTATGTAAATAAAAAGCTTATTTTTGTTCTCTAATAGCTGCACATAACAATAAATAAAATGCTTTTAAGAGGCTTAAAACAAAAACTCTATTTAGCCAATGGCCCTTGCAATGACCACACAGCCTGTCCGGGACTGCATCGCGTTGTGCTTCCATTGTTATTTGGCGGTAAACAAAACGAGAAGAGCTGTCATGGAAACTTAAATAAGGAGACCGGTTACATTCTAAACCTGGACGCGGTAAGTCAACGGCTGGAAGCTGCTCTCCCAGCTGACCACAGTGGACTGTTGTCCCAGAGAGTGAAGATGAAGAGCTACAAATTACGGCCTTTGACTTTTGACATAATATTTAAGAAGAAAATGCAATTTGAAAATCTGGTGAGATCTTAAATTATTTGTACAAAATGAAATAATGACCCTATATCTGCAAAGATTAAAAACAGATACTCAATTTAGAGACAAGTTTTCTGTATAGTTTAGAATATATGCAATGAATGTGAAGTTCTTGGATTTTATCACTTTTGCACTATACCAAGTAAAGCCTCAGACTGCTAATTCTGTAGTTGATTCAAATTCTTTACAAGTATGATAGCCAGGGAAAATAAGTCTTTAAAATATAGATTATTGTTTCCTCTATATTATCATAGAACCTATTCCAAAGTCATTCTGTATATTCATTACTTTATGACATTGACCTTTTGAGCCCTTTGAGGGGTCAAGGCTTACAACTTCTGCCATACATTAGCTACTTAAAATTAAAGACATAAAATGTGGTATATGCAAAAATTCTTTGACAGAAAATATATAGTTTTATTATTGATTATGGCTTTCAGCAGTAATTTAATTATAATACTGTCACTAGTAAACAATATTTTATAGCTTAAATATAAAATAATATGCATGATAATATCATTCACAATTCTTTTTTATAAAAAATATAAGATACAGGCAACTACCAGGAATTTATCAAATCAAAGATTTTTTAATTGCTCTCAACCAGGCTTCATGTAAAAATATGGGGAAATTAATACCTGTACATCAAAGAAGTATAAAATAAAGAGTGAATGGTCGTTTTCACTGCAGAGTAAAAATGGAATTGTAAATAATATTCAGTGGCACAAAAGAAGCTCATCAAGCTACACTTTCCATATGTCTTTGGGAGTAAGAGTTATCATATTATAAATCCTGGAGGAAAAAGGTTCCAAGATCACAGAACTGATAAGTAACAAGCCATGTACTGATGGATCAGATAAAGAGCTTCCTGTAAGGCAATAAAACACCCTTTTCCATAAATCCCAGAACCCTTGATAGACCTATGCACTGCAATGTAGATATCATTAGTTTTTCAAAGAAAAGACACATAAACACATACAAACATATTCTGACTGTCTTAATTTATAATCTTGAAATTTCAACCTTCAGACATGACACCACCTTTGAACGTCACAAGTCAGGCCCATTCATTCGTTGTATGGACAGGTCTGTGTCCTGAACTTAAACAGAAATTAACAGAGAATTTTTGTTTCCTGGTTTCTCTCAAAGGTTTTCAGCTAACTTTATTATTTCTGAAGGAAAAAGATCCACCTGCTTTATTATGAACTTTAAATATATGTCATTAAATAGTTTTTTTTAAATGATGAACTGTTAGAAACCTGAGCACTTACGTACCTCTTTCAGGCTCTCAAGGCAAGGTGATGTGCTGACAACAGGGATCATCCCTTTTCCTTCTGAGATCCAGATTTAACAACAACAACAACAAAAGACACACATACTCCCACGTGTAGGAATAAAAATGGAGAATACTGGTTCAATGGTCATGTGGTTATCACCATAATAAAGATTTCACTGAAGCTGTGGAAGACTAAAATTTGACACATGTGTATGTCAATGAATGGAGCAAATTTTTGTATAAACAGGCTTCTCTGGGAGCTGAAGTCCAGTCTTCCCATCTGACATTAAAATAGCGCTGGCTTTAGAGAATGCAATGTGTGGAAGGAAACTGAAAAAATAGCAGAGAAAAACAAAATAATGACATGTGTTGATAGAGAGGAGGGGGCGAGGCGCCCAGGCTGTGCCTGTGTGGAGGCCTGGCTGTCCCCGCTCAGCATTCCTCTCTGCCGGTGGGGCAGAGACTCTCCTACCGAGTGCAGCAAATGAATTACCTGGGAAGAAAAACTGTAAGAGGGCGTGTGCATATGGAAACTCCGAATACAGCGCTGATCGTTCTGACCTTTGCCATTCCGATCTAGCAAGTTGTGTGAGCAATCTACGCTGAAGCCAGCTGTATGCCTTGCCCGTGTACACAAATCATGCTTGTTCAGGAGAGAAACACAAACAGAACAGAAGAAATGCACGTCAGCTCACCCAGTCTGCGATCCTAAGTGTGAACAGGAAAATAAGATGATCAGCTCGGTAAAAAGTAACCAGCCTGAAAGAGAAACAGCAAAACACAGATGTTCCTGACAGAGGAAAGAAAGAGAGGTAATTTGCTAAGTAAATATAAAGGACCAAGCAACAAAAGCCCTCAGATGTGCAAACAGAAATTAGGGTTATGAAGCAAAAAAATATATTTCATAAAAGTGAAATGAATCATAGGATAAAATAAATGTGTTTAGATGATGAAAGTGTAGTAAGAGGCCCATAATGAAGAGGAGGAGAAGAAGGGAGAGAAAAAGGAAAAGACAGAAAAATAGAAGTCTGTCCCAATATGTTCAACAGAATGACAAATACAAAGTTTAAGAGAAAGAACACCAATCAGAGAAGAGAACCATCCTACCCAAAGACTTCTAATAATAGAAAATTGAGGGAAAAATGGTAGAAGAAATGATCTAATAATCAAAACAAGGACAGGTAAAGACTTCACTGACTGAAGTCATTAGACTTTAGGTTTAAGACAAAAGCAAGTGACCAACCAAAAGATGATGGAAATGTTTTTCTCTAAACTACCTCTGTCAAAACACTAGAACTTAAAGGACAAAGATCTTATCACCTTCTAAAGTAAAACCATTTGTTGTAAACAAACCAAACTAGGACTGGCATCAGAATACTCCTCAGCAATGCCAAGCTGTAGAATAAAGCACTGAAGTGAAAAAGAAGCATAACCTTTTAGAACTAAATGTCATACCTAAATGTTACTCAGACGTGAGACCCAAATAGGCATTTTCAAACACACACATTCTTAAAAAATTTACTTTCCATAAATCAGTTTCAAAGAAAAAAATATGAGTATGTATCCACAAAAAATTAATGCCTGTGCAGTGAAAAGCAGGTCGGATCTAAGGAAATCTGAGGACGGTAACCCCGGAAGTGCATCTGGGCTGATGGCCGTACTAAGATGATTAAGGAGCTGGCCAAAACCGGAGCAGCGCGTGGGCATTCAGGGGTGAGACCTGCTCTGGGGGGGAGTCAGCAGCGATGTGTACAATAGGTGTGTGAAAGACGGCCACCTTGAGAATGTGGTAAATACACAGAGAGGGGCACTGAGATTTTCAAAACTAAAAATGCACAAAATTCTATACTCCAAATATGACACCAAATAAAATACAAAAAATATAGAAAATCGGTATCTAGTTGTTATTAAACCTGTAAGTATATTTACTGAAATATCTCAGACATCAGCACACACGTTTTTTTAGAGAATGAAATGCAATCCTGTTGGCTCAGGCAGTGAGTAATGTCTGCATGGTCGTAATAACCTAAACAGCGTCAATGGGCTTCCAACTTTAAAAATCAACCTATGGGCAAAGCACAAAGTTACCTTTGCAGAAGGAAGAGAATACACTGACTATTCTAATAAGTTAAGGCAGAAATATCAGTAAAAGGGAAGGGAAAAGGAAGCAGAGTTGAAAACACTGAAGTTGATTGGTCCATAAGTATGCATGTATTTTAGTTAAAGTTATAAATGTAATAGATGGGCAAACTTCATGATAAAGGAGCTAAACGTTGACAGTAAACTCTATAATATAACCAGATTTGCAATCAAATTTAACTGTGTTATTTTGCCTGAAAAACTTCCTCTCCATATCCATATAAATAAACCTCATTAAAATTCCTAAATGTCACCATATCAGTCAGACATTTATGGAAATAAGCATATAGAATATCAGTTCTGCTTCTAGCTCTTTGGCTCATTAATGTCAATTTTCTTTCTTTTTTTTTTTTTTTTTTGGTACCAGGAATTGAACTCAGGACCTTTCTCTTTGTCAGGCAGGAGCTTGTGCTGCTGAGCAAGATCCCTGGCCAATGTCAATTTTCTTTACATCAGTTCCATAGCCTGTGTCATCATCTGATGCACAGCATGCTAATTTGCTAGTTTCTTTTCTTTACTAGAGTGTTACCCCTATGAGGACAGGGATTCTGTCTGACATATTGCAAGTGTGTTCCTGGAGAAGGAAATGAGTGACCCTAAGCTGGTGCTTAGTAAATACATCTTGAATAAAAAACAATTCTAATTTTTCTGGCCACTTTGATGATAAATGCTATTTTTTCAGTTGACTAGAGGCAGGCTGTCAATCAAAGCTTATGTTGATCACACATGAAAATATTGAGGAGAAAGAAGAGTATATCTTGTTACTCTTGAAAAGAAGCCTGTAAAGACCCTCTCCCATACCTAGAAAGGCAGCAGAATATAACAACTGGCTAGGGTGGAGTACAAACCCAGAAAGGATAACTGCCCAAACAGTGATATTGAAAGGTGTACGACACTTCTCCAGGATCAAGCCTGTGTACAACTTCTCCAACATATGTATACACATGTGTGCCATTTTTACCAGAGGTCTAAACATATACATGCACTTTTCTAGTTGAATAACTATTGTCATGTCCAGAAGGATAGTGTTATGGTTGATACATTGTGTCAATTTGGGGAGTCTAGAGGTTTGGCTAAGGGACTCAGCAGTTGTGCATCTTGAGGTAAAAAGGACGTGCCCTTGGTTGTTCATTCTGTTATTTTGAGAAGTTTAGAAGGTTAGCTAGATGACCTAGAAGGGAGCCAGGGAGCTTACTTTGTATTCATCCTAAGCCTGTGCAAGAAGAAGGCATGCAGACAGTGTAGGTGTAAAGGACCACCCCTACCCTCAGAGCAGGTAGACTGCATAAAAAGGAGTTGAGGAAGGACCGGCTGCTGGTTCTTCAGAGGAGTTCCAGTCTTTGCCTTCAGCTTGGTCATCTCCTGGCTTCCGGTGCAGAGTGTTCAGCTTCTGCCTGGGACTCTTCAGCCTTCTGGTGTTGGCTCTTCGGCCCTCATCATAGATTCATAAGCTTTTCATCACAGACCCATCAGCTCTTTGATACGGACTTGCATGGCCACTGCAGTGATCTCCAGGCCCTAGGCCTGGATTCTTCACCCTCCAGTGTGCAGACAGACTGCACGCTTCTTCATCTAACCCTGTAGCTGACCCACTGTAAGCCAAATGTGTAAATTTTGTACATTTGTATATCTTGTATTATATCTGTTTCTCTAGTAAACCCTGACTGATACAGATAGGAAGGGTATGAAATGGTACAAAATGTCCTGTGTTTTGCAATAATGTAGCCATGGTTTCTATCCACTATGTGATGAAGTGTTCCCTTAGTCATGGGCAGACCCAAAGCTTTATGACATTTACTTCCTGCCCAGGGATAAGAGTACAGGTACAAACTAGCTTATTCCTCTTGTCATTATCAAGCAATTACCCAAGTGAGAGCAACAAGGCAATGCGCGTCTGTCTGTCTATCGATCATCTACCTGTCTGTCTGTCTATCTACCTATCTATCCATGCATCCATCCACCCATCATCTATCACCTTTCTGAAGCAAAGAACATTTAGCTTGGCATATAAACCTCACTCAGTGTAAATAATGATCACACTTACGAATCTTTCATACTATTGTTCCTACTGAGGCTTATTGCACTTACTTTTCTTCTCTTTTTATTTCTATGTGAACATAATCAGTGAGGCTCAGCCCCGCCATGAGTTTCATGTCCATGCCATGTTAACACACCTGTGTGTCTAGTAATATAAACACAGGCTTCATATCCAACCTTGCTATCGTCTCTCATCCTTCTCTTAACAACAACAACGAAAATCATAGCTGATCAGAATAAAGAGTATAATCATATTTGCAATCAAGCATCAGCTCAATTAGGTGAATGAGGTCTGAAAAGAAATAGTCTCTCTAACAAACACCTCAAAGAGCGAATTGGACAGATGGGGCTGAGAACTCTCCCGACCTGAGTGTCTCCTCAGGATTTACAATAGCATCGCTCCCCTTTTTAGCAAATTAAACCTTATGTCAGGGCTTAAAATTAAATCCAAACCCCCTTCTCCTCTCACTGCAGAAGAAACAAATTGGCCCCACATGCCCGTGTGGGAGAGCTCTGATAGGAAACAGAACGCACCACGTGCTCCCCAACCTGGAAGGCGTCACATGGCCAAATCAGCCGGGAGAAACAGTCAGTTCTACTTAAGGTTTCACATAAAAAGACTGGTAAAGTGCAGAGGATTTAAATGCAAAAGTTTTTTTTTCATACCACACAAAACTGACTAGGAGCCAAAATTTTACATTTCTTTGCTGCATAAGCACTTTATAGGGAATGTGCTTTTTATTCCACTTTTACATGTTTGTTATAAGTCTGTTTTGCAAAGATTGCTCCAAGCATAGGTAATAAAAATAAAAAATGCACACAAATGGCCATGATTAACGCATAGAGAAATCTATGCTTCCATACATATGAAATGCATAATATCTTTTTCTACATATTTGAATATAGCAAAATATGTGTACATTGCTCTGGTTTTCACAGATTCATTGTAATGCCACAACTTGCTGTGGAACTATTCTAGAAGTCTTAGAATAAAAAGTTCTTAGTTTTGTACCCTTACTTTGCCAGGAAAACATTTTAAGTCTGTTATATGTTACTTGGTATTAGTGTCTGTATTAAGAAATGACAGGAATTGTTTCTCCACTGGAATCTGAGAATGTGCCATGAATATGAAAATTTTCTCAATATATTATTAGATTATCTTCTTCAAATTAGAAGTGTATACTGGTCAGTATACAAATAGCTTATCTGATTTTAGGGGACACTTTGATTTCCAAATTAGTGTTATACTTCCTAATGTCAGAGGAACAAAATCTGGTTTAAAACACTTTGAAACCAGGGAGTGATGTGGTGAAGTTCTGGTGAGCCATATTTTTTTTTAAACAGTTATATTTTCAGGATACATTTCCAAATGTGAGTAAGTGTTTCTTCACTATTAGTACTGTAGGAGCAGACATGAAAGTTCTTCAAGGAAAATCTGAGGCATAGAAACAATTAAACATTCAAGTTACTGAATGTATGTAATCTTGTTGAGGTGAGATATTATAGAATTCTAGGATAATGTCAGTCATATATGTTGCCATGATAAATTTTGTTTATTAAATGCTTTGTGAGTTACATTTTTGGTAAATATTTGGGGTAAACAGGCAGGCATTTCAGAAGCAAGAGAGACAACTTTTTTTTTTTTTACATTGACAAAATGGATGGGCAGTGAATGAAACCAGAACATGTAAATTTTGACTTGTTAGTTTGCTTTTATGTGGAATAGTTTCAATACTGTGAGGAAACACTTAATGTAATTCTCTCAGATGTACTTTGGCATTATCAGGTACATTTTAGAAACTAGTATATAAATAAAGGAATTTAGGACACATAAAAGGCTTTCAGCATATTACTAAAGTGAATTCCTATGCAATTTCTGCTCTCAGATTATTTTGGCTCTCATTTACAATTAAATTGCAGGTTTGGTTTATCCCAGCTCTGTAACTGGCAGACTATCATATAAAGTTTGCTAGTTACCAATTTATATTGAAGTTAGGTTTGGAATTGCATGTGGACTGGTACAAAACGATCATCAACCTCTTTGTCTTGTACTATGGACTGAATTCAAATTTAGTTCTCAAATTCTCGAATAGAAAGAAACATCAGGTTCATTTTAAGAGAAAAATATCATTTTTCATAAATGAAGTATTGATATATTCGAGTAAAATGAAATGAAACATGATGGATCTCAACATCCAGTTCAGTATATAGGCATGTGTCTGGTTTTGTGTGCATGTACACACATATAATATTCCTCTTTAGGACAAATAAGTCAATTTAAATTAAATAATGATGCTATGTGTACTTGTCCAATTCTGAAATCAGCCACAAAAACATCATCCTTAGGGATGCTTTAATTTGTGAAGTGTCCTTGAACAAGTTTCCCAGCAATTTCTTCCAGTCATGAAAGAGAATTCTACGATTACAAGTGTCAGGAGTTCTGTGAACAATTATTTTCCATTGCTCTACAGTCCTGTACCCATGATGCCAATTTAGAAAAATATAAATTGAATCAATTCTTTTACATATGAACCACAAGTGCCTTGGAGAACCCATTTCAGTACTGCTCATAAGTTGAAATGTGAATATTTTTTGGCCCAGTTTTCTATTTTTGTTTAGGTTGGAGATATATTCTTTTAGGAATTTTCTCCTCCTGCTCACTTTACTCTAGGGAAAAAATAAACAATCAAATGCTATAGTGTGCAATTAAGTCTTCACAGTCCACTCAAATAGACAGTAAAATATAAAGGAGGGATCCAAACAGCATCAAGATTTGCATATCAAGAGAAATGCCAGAAAACATGAAGTTAAGAATGAGACATAGTAGTTTCAACTCATTTTCCTCTGGCTGTTTCTTCAAGATATAAAATTTTTGTGTCTCACCAATACAATGAACTGGCAGAGATGTTATTGGTTCAATAACTCTTAATTTTGGAATAAATTTCCACTTGATGTCTGAGTCGTTTCAGTGCACTTTGATTCCATCACTTTTGGCTTCCCACACACCTTACATGGGTCCAGAGAACGTTTCCTTTTGCCAAAAGTCTAGACCTCTTCTGCCTGCTTTCGTTGGTCAGGAAGTGACTGCAAATTTAGCCTTTATGGATTTGGGAATAATTCCTCTGAGAATGGAAAACTTATTTAAATTTCATTTATTGTGTGAATTTTAGGAAAATAACAAAAATATTTTCCATTATAAGATCTCAGATACTAAAATATATGCTGAATAAAGATTAGTGCTCCCCTTATGAAGTGTTACAATATCAGTGAAGTGTAATTTGCATAGAATTTTTCCAAAGACTGATTTTAGAAGAAACTTCATTCTTATTTTAAAAGATATTAAGATTTTTTCCTGTTTTTTTTTTCTAATATGTAGCAACACAGTTAAAATAATCAACAAAAGACTAAATAGAAATACTAGTTGTGAATTTTCAAGTCAGTGGCTTCATATATGTGGGATAAACTCTATGGTTTTATCTCTTTTTTATTTTAAAAGTATAAGAACAAAAACATTAACAAACAGATACAAAGTAGCACAAGAATAGTATATTCAAAACTGAATTACAGACAAGGTGACAGGGAATTAAAAATGGTTGTTGTATTACATATTGATAGCTTCAAAGTGTATGCTCAGAAAAATAAATATAGACATAAAAGATTGATCAAAAAACTAATCATTAACTGTCCCTTACAATAAAGTGACATAAGTCAGTAGTACAACCATGTTAGCCATCCTGCACATACACATATACATAGTTACCCCTGTCTTCCTTTGCTCCTTCCCCTCATTCCAGTTGCTCTTTACTTTTGAGCAGTTTCCTTTCCTACCTCCTAATTTATATTCCCACTTTCAGGTTCTTACACTAGTGATATAATACGTTCCTTGCACATGCACATCTGATTTGTTTCATTTATGAGTATGGTCTCTAATTGTGACCGTTTGCCTATAAAAGCCTCAAGTTTATCTTTCTTTATAGCTGAGTAATATTCCATTATATAAAAATGCCACAATATTTTTATCCAGTCCTCAGTAGATAGACACTTGGGTTGCTTCCACAACTTAGCTATTAAAAATTGCACTGCTATAAACATGGGTGCACATATATCATGGTGATATGATGTTTTCAGATCTTCTGGGAAAATACCCAGAAGGGCAACAGCTGGGTTGTGTGGAACCTCTAGACCTAGTTTTCTGAGGAATCTCCAGGTATGGTTTTATCTTAATATATGTTTTATTAAAACATATTTTAATGATATAATGTTATACTATAGCTGTAAGCACAGGTTTTGTTTTAGGAGGAAGTTTGAATCGTATTTTAAAAAATTAATTTTATTTTGTACACTTTTGATATACATAAGCACCACATTCATCATAGGGAATTTGTAGCTGTAAATAATATATCTTAATTTTTCTTTTTTCCAATTCCCCTCCCCTTCCTCAGTCCTTCTTCCCCTCCCTATTTACAAAAGCTTTGTTTCCATTTTCTCCTTTTAGTCTCTCTTTTTTTCTCTTTTCCTGATAGTTTTCAACATACAAAATATCCTGGTAATATGTAATATCAATAATATTGCCTTAGTAATTATCGTATTAAGTTATTGTAAATACTCCTTTTTGAAATAAGTGCACTATTTCCCCTACTTATAGGTCAAAAAGAAACTCACCAGTTGCATGCACTTACCAGAACAGTAGATTTTTAAGTACAATAAGAATAACCAAATTTTCCATCAGTCAAAAAAAAAAAGAAACCTTTGCGTGTCCAGTGTTTCCCGTCATTAATTTTGATTTCATTAGCTCTCACTTGCTTTGTCACTTTCCGTTATTTCTGTTATTCCAATCCCTAAACAATGGAAAATTGTAAGAATTTTGCTCAGGGAGAAATGTTTGGGGGAATGTAAGGAGCTAAATCCTCTTCCCTCCCTTTGCCACCATTTATATGTCCGCATTGCCCACCCTACCCACAAGTTTCTGCAATGTCAAATTAAAGCAGTTGCTACTTGAAGAGACAATTTTAGTGCTGTCTTGAGTAAATTGTCAAAACAGGCAGGTACATTGCTGTAAATAGAACATATTCTATTTCAAGGAAGCTTTGCCAGAATACTAGTGACTGTTTAGCAGCGAGGCTTGCAGCAGGCCCGGGATTACGGTTCAGTTAATCTCCACATCATGGCCCCAGCGTAATATCTGGAGAAAGCGGCTTTGGTTTCCAACGCCACCAGAAGCAACTGCCTTTTTCAATTTGAAACCAACCAACAGACTAATAAACACAGGGTGCTGCGAACTGCGAACAATCTTCTTGATGAAATACAATTCAAATAGCCAGTTGTGATGATCATGTTAAAAATAAATGAAGCTATTTTGGCAGCAGGGGTGTTTGACTATCTTTAACAATAATGAAGTATATCAGAAAGGCAAAATAAGTTATGATAAGATTTTAAGATGAAATTATACTCATAAACTATAATTATAAATATTATTTTTGCCGAAGTTCTTGCAGTGAATAGATGGAATCATTTTAGAAAAGTCTGGTAAATGGGCTCCTTTGAATGACATAGGTAAAACACAGAGCCATTGTCTGATAAAGCCGGTGTCTGGAGCTGGTAGGAGGACTCCAGCCTTAGGCCTAAGTGGTAGCTCCTAAGCCGCTGATCTCAGGTCCCGCGACTGCAGCGGAGGGGAATCCCATGACACGATCTGGGGCTGAACTTCCCTGAGCTCACCCTCCCCTGCATTCCCAGAACTGACTCCAGCTAAGGTCAGACAGGGGCCCTGGGGACGTTTACGGCATGCATTATTGTCTTGGGCCTTAGGGAAAATTTTGGACCTGAGCAGCATGTGAGGACACAAAAAGCTGTTTAGACCCGTAGTCATTTATATTCCTGGCTATTTTAAAATCACGGTTAATGAGTATTTTCTTTAACGTCTGTATTTGAGGCGAATATAAAGATTACCTTTTATTTTGTTCTCTTGAGAATTTTACAGGTTTTCATTTCTTTTTTGCTCTTAGTTTCCTTTTCTAATTTGGAATATCAATAAATTGAGGCATTTGGCAAAGTCAGCCTTTGTCCCTGGGCTTCTCACGGACACCTTTAGACCTGCTGCCCTGGAAGTTCAGGCTGTGCTGCACAGCAGCAATGAAGGCGTCTGGTTATTGCAATAAACTAACAGAATCTTATATCTCAGTATAGTACCTGAAATTTATTCGGTGCTGGAAATACTTGTTTTAGTGCAATATTAATGAAACATAAAATACATTTGTATTCAAAGTATTATTTTTATGTAATAAAAAGGTAATAAAATTTAAAGACTGAAGCAGAGAGACTTCAAAGACATATTTATAGGACAGAAATCAAATTTTATTATAATTATTGGTTTATAACTATATTATTATAGTTATAATTACATGTTATTTGTTATAACAGGATTATACACAATCATTGCATGAGACATATACAAAATAATTATCTGTTATTTATCTGAGATTCAAAATTAGCTAGATATTTTGTAAAAGTTTCCTTTACAAAAAAGTTTAGCTGTTTTGTTTTGTTTTGTTGAGACAGGGTCTCACTGCCCAGGCTGGTCTCAAACTGTAGGTAATCCTCCTCCTGCCTTAGCCTGCACCACCATGCCCAGCTTTTTGTATTTTTGTAAATCTAGCAAAACTGAAGTAAACAGAATTCTGATTCTCAGAGAATGTTTAAAAAGGCATTACAGGCAGAGTGAGTAAGTGAAAAACGCAGTGCATAAAAGCACAGGTATATGTCAAAATGCATATATGGGGATAAGCAAAAGCATTTTGGTTTGGAGAGGCATTTTCATGATGTCTGATGTCAGATTAGAAAATCTGACTAAAAATATGGGTTGGGTTCAGACAATTTAAGACCCTATCCTCTGTAAAAATGCATTGATATGAATTATGGAGAGATGTTAAGTAGGGAGCAGCTGTGATCATATTTGCATTTTAGAACTATAATTTTGATGGCAGTGTGAAGGATTAGCCAAAGGAGAAAAGACAGACACTTTAGACAGCTCTTGAAATCATCCAGAAAAGTCTGCTGTAGAATGAAAAGGAAGTGAATTAATTATTTGTATCAAATATGATAAAAGTTTTCTCTCCTTTTTAAAATTTTTACTATCTTCTACTTCCAACTCCCACCCCCACTTTGAAACACATATCATCTCATAAAGCTGTTTTTCTTTTTTAAATCTGCACAGCTTCAAAAAGTTTGGAAACTGGCCTCTGGGCACTATGGTAAACCCCGTCCCTCCTTGGATTTGTGAGGGAAATGACACATTGTCCCCTGATAAATACACTTCGTTGTGGCCTTTGGTTAATGCTGTCGATTTGTGAGACTATCCAGGGGCAACCACAGTAAAATGGAATATAAAATAAATGATCACATCTTTTGGCAAAGTTGTATCTCCGCAATATCTTATGTTAATTTTTCAAAGATGACTTGTAAGTCTAAGGGAAGTTTTATTCCAGTTAAGTGTAGTAAAACTGAACTTCTTCATTTCCAGCACGTACTTTCTTAAATATTCACAGAAGAGGTCATATTTACACATATAAGATCGATCACAAAAATGTTCACAAAGTCTCTCACAGGATAGAGGCTCTTTTCTGTATCCTGATTTTCAATGAAAAAATCATTCATGTATAACACATGTTCTTTTATTACCATTACAATTCCCAAAAAGTCATAATTTGATGCAAAACAGTGGTTACAAAACAGTTTGCTGTATTTGTTTCATATAAGACTAATTTCTACACTTGCTGTGTTTTCAAATGCACTTTAAGGATGAAGCAGAAATTGAAGTCTTATTTTCCTGCTCATCACTTCAGAATACATTTTGAACAAAAAGTCACATGAAAACAAACAGAAAATGCAAAGTCATAGTAATGCAAACACCCACTGTATTCGATGTGCATGTTGCTGAGAGAATTTTATGGAAAAAGAAAATGTAGGACAAGTGGGTGCATACACACCAGGAAAACGAGAGAATAATCTTTCACCTCGTACATTGGAAATCTGTCCAGACTGATTAAAAATATGTTTTACCTTCTTGAATACATGAATGAATCTTACTCGGGAAAAATATCAATAGCTCACCTATTTGAAAACCAATCTGATCTCTAAAATACATAAACTAAACAAAACTACACTTTCATATGATTCCAAAATGAATAAGGCCTTGCTCTAGGTTATTATGCAGCCATTTCTCCATGTGATACATAAAAACAGAAATGACGGATCCATACTAACTACGGGGTGCTTACTTTCCTTCTACAATAATTGTCCTAATGTCTGTTTTAATCAGTATTAACAACTAGCAATAACATGCTTTTAATTATGTTTTAAGTGAGTCCTTTCTTGGGGCTGCTTTGGGAAGCAAATTAATCAAAAGGAGCTGTTAATCAAAAACGTGTTAGTGGCACAAAATAAATGTTCATTTAAGGAGCCATTTGAAAGAAACCTGGCTCGTTGCCTCCGACAACCTGCAAGGACACCAGAGCCTCTGGAGGATCACTTCTTCCGCACTTGCCTAGATATGCCTTGGTGCTCAGAAGTTATGCTGAGAAACATTAAGCACTTTAGGTCATTCATCAGCAAACTTTTACTACTGTACTCAAGAAAATGAGCCTCCTAGGAACTTCACAGCAGATCTATTCCTTCATTAGCTAAGTAATATTGAGAGAGATTTTCTTGTCACTTTCAATGGAGAAATCTATTGCACTGAGTTTTACTGGTCTCCCTTTTGTCTATGAGCTGTCTTTGCAAATTCTAAGGTATTTAGGCTGAAAAACTAGCATAATTATCTCTGAACATTTTTCATATATATTCATTTCCTTTTATTGAATGTTCTCTGGCCAGAATGTACCACTGGGTAAGATTATATATTTTATGTTACTCTCCAGTTTTAGGACTGGGCTTTCTCCCTATTATCCTGCATTAGTAAGCTGCGAATGAAATACCACTTTGAAAAATATCTCAGAACATTTGAAATGATAATTTAAGCCCCAGTTTAAAAAAAATACATGAAAAGTATTCTGTTTTTACTGAAAACATACATTTTAACATTTATTTATGTATATTATTTTGTTGGCTAACATACTTGACCTTGGGATTCTTATTGATAATTTTCTATTCTCTCTTCTCTTGTTTGAAAGTTAAGATTACTAAAAATTGCACATCCTTCAAAGAGTCCTCTCCATCACCTCAAAAACTATTATTGGAAATAAAACCTTCAAAGGGGAGCCCCATTTGTAAAGAATGCTATGTATGTGGTCAATAAATTTCTCTTTCTATTGCCCATTAGTTCACCTCTGTATCTAGCCTGCAACAAACATGTCACAGGCAATTGCTGCTTGTTTGTTCAATACTGATAACTACCAAGGGCAGCAGTGTGCCCAAGATGGTGCAAGACAGGCAGGAATCCTGCACAGCGCCCTTCCTGAGTAGCAGAGTGCAGTGCGTTGTTTAAGTAGTTTCTTGTTTTCTCAACACAAATGTTAACCCTGTATGGAATTAGGAAAGCTCAACAAGTCTGTCTGATGGTGTCACAGTTTGCACTACAGTATTTATTTACCATTTCCTGAATTTCTAGAAACTGTTTCCATATTCACAGGCTTACCACTGTGGATTCATTTCTCTTTAGGTTTTGTTTAGTGTCTGTTTTACTTTATGTTTTAACTTTTGATCTTTGGATTTAAAAGCCAAGTAGGAGTATCCCAAGATACTTAACTGTGCTGTAGTTTGAGTCTGATTATGAAATTCTGACTTGATTCTCAACAGGGCAATGGAAAAGAAACAGAGGGCTTTGTCTCCTTCTCCAGTTCCTCACCCTAGAAGAAGGCAGGATGCAAAGGCCATGATGTTCCAGCCCATTCTAGGACCTTAAGACTTAGTCTGATCAGAACAATGAATCTGAGAAGCTTAACTACCTCAGACTGATATCTCCAAACAGATGAAGATCGCTTCTCTCTCTCTCCTCTCTCTCTCTCTCTCTCTCTCTCTCTCTCTCTCTCTCTCACACACACACACACACACACAAATACACACACACGCTGAATCACACACATACCACAAACACTCACACTTCAAGAAAGTCATTCTGAAGCAGGAGAAGGTGGTCAATCACTATACAATAACAAGCCTAACAAAAAAGAGAACTTCTGACAGTATGTAAAAATATAATAGATATAACAAAAGTGACAATAACTAATATTAATAATCAATATTAAACATAGAGCACAGTTGTAAAGAGTGAAGTTCTCATATTGTCAGTCAGATACGCGAGGCTGTACTCTTAGTAAATGTGGGAAAAAAGAGGGGAGAGACTGTAAACCTGGATGTGATTTTGCTCTTACAAAGATTATAAGTGAAATAAAACCTTGAGACTTCCTGCATGAGTTTATTTTGATACACCCTGACTTTTCTAAAAGAAATGATTTTCACCAGTCGAAGTCATGCCGTGTTCCATGTTGGTACAAAGTCCTTTATTCACTTTATCTCATTTAATTTTCTCCGTAGGTAGCTTCTACATTAGTCCTCAAGTTACAAGCCAGGAGATTAATCCCAGAAGATAACAAGTAGGGCTGTGGCTTTAGCTCAGTGGTACAACACTGACTGGACATAAGGGTTCTGAATTTGATTCCGAGCACTGCACAATTTTTTTAATTTTAAAATTCATTTTTTTAATTTGAAGAAATGAAACAATTCCTTGGTCATATCCTAGATATAGAATTTAAACCCAAATATCAAAATCAAGCTCACAGATAATTAGAAAGTCAAGCAAAGCTGCCAGACCTCCATCAGATTGTGACACAAAATAGAAAAAACAGTGTACACAGTGACACACTGCTGTTGTTCTCTCCCAAAAGCAGTCTGTCTTATCTGCCCTTGAGCTCATAGACAGTGCATTCTCTAAATAGCTATGAATTGGATGAGTGGAAGGATAAAAGGGGACATACACATAGGCCCTCATATCTGCTGAGTACATTCTCCATAATGACCCTGGTAGCATCAGATTGCTGCACACTGCTATGAAGAGCTTTTCTTCTACTCTTGTCCATTATCTGTGATAGAAACCAAGACCCCACACAGAACCAGACCAGCCCTTCTGACACGAGAGAAGTCTTTATTGGGGGAGAGACTGAGTAACAGACTACCTAGTGGACCAAGGCAGCATCGGAGTTGAGGAAAATATGGACCTGTAAGCTGCTTTCTGGAGGGGTTGGGGTGGGGTGAGGTGATGTCCCTGGGCTAGAATAGCCTGAGCCCCGAGGGGCAGGGAGGGCATCCAGGCCAGAAGAGCCAGAACTGCAGGAGTTGCCCACATCAGAACGACCCGAGCAGGTGAACTGCCAGAGCGAATGAGGGTGGGGGTAGCTTTGTGGCTAAGGGGAACTGAAGTGGGACAGGTAAGGGAACGAGAGAAATATTGAGAGTTAAAGTTTTCCCACCAGGGGGGCGAGGTTGGTTGCTTTGTGACTTATCAATCTGCTCATGCTTTATATGCATACAACACTATCATCTCAAATATCTAGTGTTTGCAAATGGTGTCATCCACTTTGTTTTGTTTATGACAGTGAAGAAAATAAGGCCTATGTATTTTTTAAGGCCTGTGTATTTTAAGTAGCTGATAACAGTTGGTATAATTATTAAACATTAAGGTGTAATTTCAAATATGAAATGCAAATGTTCTTATTTCAAGGGTTTTTTTTTTTTTTGGTCTTGCACATTATAACACCGTCCAACTGTAGCTCTCAATAATCTGAACACTGAAGAAAAGAAATGAGGCAAAGTTCCCTTTTTCAAGCCTTGTCTCCATTTATTAGCTTGCTAATGTTGCAATGTGAGT
Source organism: Dinomys branickii (assembly GCA_004027595.1). NCBI lineage: Eukaryota > Metazoa > Chordata > Mammalia > Rodentia > Dinomyidae > Dinomys > Dinomys branickii. Next base: position 9,779 of record PVLD010008123.1, on the reverse strand, counting down.
TCGAGTGATTTAAAAATCATTTCTCTATATAATGGACAATTAATATATCAAAGATTATATACTTCATCTGTACCATAACTGTGAATATAATGAAAGTATATGCTTTAATTTAAGTCATGTCAACTTAACTCACACTATAATGACTAATTCCTGTCCCAGTGAAGTTCTTCTATCATAAGGTTTTTCTAACAGGAGAACTCTTCTCAAACACTTTTCCCAGGGGCTGCAGGTGGATTTGAGAGGAGATAAAAAAAAAAGTGAGAAGTGTGAAGAAATAATCATAAAAGTGGAATATAATTTTTCCTCCTGTTTTTATAACTTTGTTTTCCCCTCCTGGCACTCAGTCCTGACAGGGTTCTTTGCTCATAGGTGTGGAGCAGGGAAATGCCCACTCGGTTTTTATGCAGTAAGTCAAATATGAGCACATGAAGGGATGAAAAGCTGAGTTCACGCCCTGGCACCATATAGCTACTCAACTAACTATTAACTGACTTAATATGAAAAGAGTTAAGAGCATCATGAAAGATTTGTGTAAAGCTGATTTGTTAGTTCCCATTAAATTATATTACCAAGTAGCCAGTAAAAATATCTTTAATTATTAAGCATTGTAAATTTAAATCAGCGTTAAAAAACAATTCAAACTTATATATTCAGCCTCTGAAAAATAACTCTCATATACATTTTAATAAAATTTGAAATCACTGGTGGTATTTGAATCTGATTTTACTAAAATGTACAAAGAAATAACCTAAAATATAGTCTTGGCTTTTTCTATATTTTCAAGTAGATTTTAGAGGAACTCTTAAGTAGTTGAGCAGTAATGTTAAGGTTGTATCAGAAGTAGTCCTCTCCTGTGTGAGAGACTACCCACTTCACAAACAGCGCATTTTCCGCAGTAAGTATTATGTTAGCCCCTCTCTAGGGCTCATACTGCATGGGCCACAGCAGAAGGATTTCCTCTGACCCCCTCTGCAGCCAAAGGAGTTCATTTTGAGTGACATGGCCACTATCTGCCGGTCTTACACTTTGGGAACTACAGACACATATCTTTTTAATGTAATTTCCAACCTTTCTGTCTATATCATGTAACATGTTCACTTCAATCAGGACCGATGGCAACTTTCTTCTGGTGTTAAATTTCCATCAAACTCTTTTCTTTGTCGTGGGTATGAAGTCAAACAGATTTCAGTGGTGGAAGAAAATGGAAAAGCCAATAACTCAACCCATGCCTGGCTCAAGTCAGAACCACCCACTACCCATATCCATAGCCAAGTTGGAACAAAACCTTCTTTGGAAATTTTTAATAGAGAACTAACAGCTTTGGTTTTCAAAGTTAGAAGTTTTGCCTTTCTGCATGTCATTTAGAATGGAACCAGATGTTACAGAAATTTGTTTGCAAAAATCTTACACAGAATATTTTTTAGGCTGAGCACCTATTTTTTTTCATCTTAAGGGTATTATTTGTTTTTCCTCCCTCCTTCACTCCTTCCTTCCATCCTTCCTTCCTTCCTTATGTACTATTTTTGATAAAAACCCATACTTTTGGTATTCTACAAAGCTAAATTTATCTTTCAAATTTAGAAATATTTCATATATTCTCAACATATTACATACATTTCATAACACTATATAATTATTCAGTTTCCAGTTTCACTGTATAATTATTTCATCTTCTAGGGAATATGGAATCTTCACTGTGTTGTACAGCTGCTGTAAAAATATTTTTCTCATATGCTACACACTTTTAACAAAGATGTAGAATTTATGGGTGATTTTGGTCTTCATTGTGTGTGCTGTCTTCTTTTCTGGGTCATTTATTGGTCTTCAGTGAACAGAACAGGAATGCATATCAGGACAGCACTATTCCATAGACAAAATACTCACTCAACATTAATTTTAAGAAATATGTTTGAATTAGTGATCTCTTTAAATAATCTGTTTACTTTAATATTTTAAACTTCTGAGGCAATAGAAAAATGCCTTTTTGTACAGAGAACAAATACTAAATTTAAAAGAAAACATGAATTTCAACCATCAGTAACATTTAAACCTACTGCCGCTACTAATTCTTTCATTTATTTACTTACCTCAGAATAGTTATACCTCCATCTGTTCTGTTAGCCAAATTTCCAAGAATAAAAAGATAAAACTTGGAAAACAAAACTGAACACTTTGGGGGCTGGGGATATAGCTCAGTGGAATAAGTGCTTGCCTAGCAAGCGCAGGGTCCTGAGTTCGATCCCCAGCACCGAAAAAAAAAAAAAAAAGAGCAAACAACACTGAACACTTTGGAAAGACTTTCAGTACTGGTCCCAAGTCCTCAGTTCTGATATAAAATAATAACAGATAGCAACAATGTCTTAATATATGTAAAATATATATGCTAATGCAAACATCCATGTACAGTCCTACTAAATTTAATGAAAGCATCACTATGTGAAACCTTCTCAAACATATCACATGACAAACATTGACAGTGCTGTAAGTGCGGTATTTGTCTAGCATGCCCATCAATCCTCTGTCAACCTGGCTGGAATAAGAGATTTCAGGGCAGGGGACTAGATTATGGGGACTCCAACTGTGTTGGGGGTTCACCCAGAGGTGATCTCAAAGCAGAATGGTCTGTTCAGAGCTCGCCATAGCAGAGGAAGCGATTCATGGGGAATCACCCTGGGGACCTCACGGGCCCCTGGCCTCTTCCTCTGTGGCTCCTCCCTCACTTCCTACTTCCGGGACGGCAGCCTCCTCCACCATGATATTTCTGCCTTGGAGTCAGCAGACCACGAGTTGGACCCTTCAGAAATGTGAGGTAAGATAAAGCTCTCCTTTAAAGTTCTAGCGTCATGTGTTTCGTGTTAGCACTAGGAGCACTAACTAGTATACACAATATGGGCAAGGTCCTGTACTCACACCTCAGGGTGACAAAAAATATGGAAAAAACATGAAAACATTTACAATGCTATTAAAATAATGCTATTTGAGAAAATACCACATTTGGGCATATGAGGGAGGGATAGAACACTGTAGTATTTATATTCTTAGTCTATATTTGAAATATTTAAGGGTAGAATTGGTAGTGAATAAAATAACCATTTAATTATTTAAAGAACACATTATTTAAACACTATGAAGTGGGTTTATGTTTCATAACTATGATATATACTATCGTACTTATTATACATTACATAACAGTTACGATATATTTAAACGATTAGAGCTCCCAATTAATTAAATGCATTTAATCTTAAAAGGAGAAACATAAGGAATACAAATAAGAATTGTTTTGATTTTTATAAATATAAAACCAAATATGCAATATTCCATACACTCATTACTTTTAAGTTCTTAAGATCTTTTGTATCTAGAATTCTATAAATCGGTAGATAGATAGATAGACAGATAGGTAGACATAAGCAAAGACTTAGCGTTTCTAAATGGGCGCTGTAAGATACCCACGAGTACTGCATTTACATTCAAAGTACACTATTATTCCACAGCAGTGCTGTCAGTAACATTTTATTTAAGAATTTGCAGTGCTACATGTGGATAATAAAAATATAGGACAGGATTATTGTTTCAACAAATGCAAATATTCAATTTCTTAAAAATGAGATGATCAAATGTCAATGCGTATTTTTAAAGTAACAAAACATACATAAAACTTTAAAAATAAAAGAAAAACATAGATGAAATTATAAACAGAGTCAGAAGGAATAAGAAGAATCACACTATAGACCACAGTCACGGCACAAGTGTGGCTGTAAAATTCACCCTAACCCAAGCGGTACGATAATGAATTATTTGTTACTTGGTAAACTGCTGCACCTCGAAGCACTATTTTCGCTTTATGTACAAATTGTATTCTGGGTCTTGCTACCATTTAATTTCCTCATGTAAATACTAGGACTGGAAATAAGGTCACTTATTTTAATAAATTATTCATTTTTCAGCAAGTGTCTTGCCGAAATTTTCAATTCTGAGCAATATTTGTAGCTCAATATGAGCAAAGCATTAAAAAGATTAAAATGGGGAGCACATTTGGAAGCAAAACTACTTCTATACTGACCAGGACTGGCTGAAAAGTTTAAAGATATTAAAAATTAGAAAGAAGGGCTGGAGACAGAGCCCGGCGGTGCAGCGCCTGCCTGGCAAGCGAGAGGTCGTGAGTTCAGTTCCCGGTACCAGAAAAAAAAAAAAAAGAAATTAATTTCTTCAATATCCTAAGCTAAAATGCACTTTCAGATTTATTAGTTTGCATTCTTTCAAGAAAACTCCATTTCCATCTTGATGTTTTCCATCTTCATTCCTCTTCTATTTTGCTTTGTTTTCACTGAAAGCAATCTTAATAGAAATAATTCGATGGCATCAGACTGTTTATTATGTTTTGATAACAATTTTCACATAAAGATTTAAAGTTATGTCCTAAAAGTGTCTTTATCATCATTTTGCTACAAAGTTTATATTTAAAATTTACCAGCAAAAATGATTAATATTGCAGTTTAAAAAGTTGCACAAAATGAATCAAAAGGAAGTATGGCGTATTCTTAACAATTAATATATTTTGCATTATTTGATTATGCACTAAAACATGAAAAAGGACACTGGCTTTTGAATGTCTGTGGGGTTAAAGATTAACTGAACAATATAACAACACAAAGAGTATAAAGTAGGACATTTCTCTATATAACTCAATTGTATGTACAGTGAGGAGGAAAACATAGATTGATGGGAGTGCAGATTTGAATTATGACTCGCAGAGTTCCTAGAATTGAAAATAGCAACATAACTGACCAAACATGAATTACAGGACAAGTAAAAGTGGAAAGTAACATATTTCATTTGCCTTCTTTCATGTACACAGTACTTAAAGTTGATTAACTCAGACTGAAGGGGTAAATGAATAAAACACACGTTTGTTTGTACTGACAAACAAAACTAAATGCTGAACATTCTGGAAGTTTCAATATTTTGTAGATATGGGAGAAGACAGGGTGTGAGGGAGAATTTTATTCTCAACCCATACCTTTTATAGTCTTGGGGAAGTTGTTTATAATTTGTTTATAGTCTAGTGTAAAGATTACTTTTTTTATTTCCTGGTATCTTGAGCTATTTTGACTTTATTTTGGCTTACTACAAGCCATTCTCCTCAGGACCTTCCCGTAAAGAGAACCCAAATTCAGAAGCATGAAACAGAAGGCTTGAGTAATTACTGCACAGTTTGGGTTATGTTAAAGCTCCACATTCCTTAATAATTGCTCACTTCACTTTAAAGTTCAAGGTGTAAAACAGTGGTTCATAAACTCTAAATAAGGGAGTCCTAACAGGTTTGGAGGTTACACTCCAGTCTGTGCTCACTGGGATAATTCAGATGCGCCCTGTCCCTGGCAGGTCCCCAGCTACATCCTCAGGAGTGGCACAGGACTTCTGGGGAAGACATTTTCCTAGAGCCCCCTCACTTCACCAAGGTTTCCTGTCTGACTTGAGTGTAGTACAAGATATTTCTAGGTCATCTTATGTATGGTTCTCCTAGGATTCTGCAGAGGTGCGACAATGTGTTATACATAGAATGGTTTATTTTAAGGAATTAGCTCATGCAACTGTGAAGACTGACTAGTCCATAAATGCAGACTGGGGCCCCGTGGAAGAATTCAAATGAAGGTTAATTGAGATGAGGAATAAAGGCAATCTGGAACTAGGATTTTTTCTTCTTCAAGGCTGTCTATTTCTTTTAAAGATTTCAAGTAACTGAATGAAAGCCACACAGTCATGAAGAATAACCTGCTTCATTCAAATCCTGCTGATTTATGTGATTTCAACTAAACAGACCCTGAAAAAAAAGTATGAAAGATGCTCCCAAGAGTTCTGACCCATCCCAGCATTCTCTTAGTCTTGGTAACAACGCGGATACACCTAATTAACTGGCCTGGCTCCTGTTACAGAACAGATCATTCCAGACCAAGAGGTGCTCAACTCCAGAGGAAAAAGAATCCTTACATGAACACTAAATGGAACAGTGACTAGGGACTAAGATAAATGACCCAATCTCAGAATAGTTTCCAAGTACCTAGTTCTTTGCTACTACCTCTTAGAAATCTCTTACTCTGTAACGGAACTGCTTTCCTGTTATTTCTGAGCCTGTGGTCCCTCTCAGGTCTTCATCTTAAATAAAGCTGCTCCTAACCTGAAGTTTTTATCTCTCTCCTTTGTATCCTACATCATCCCCAAGATTTTCCAGGACTTTTTTCTTTTCTATGCCCCAATATCCTATTGGCACTAGTTTTCAAGGCTTCTGGATAAATTTGTAGTAGTTTTATGGAAAAGAACAACTGGAAATATATTTTACTTTTATTTTTTACTGTAACTACAGTACATATTTTTTCTATCTCTGCTTCTTTCTCTGTGGAAAAGTTTAGCTATTAAACATATGTTGTCAGATCAATACTACCTCTGGTTTCATTTGTTCCTATATAAATATATCTTAAAAGTATGTGCTTGATCTAAAATAACTACAATAGAGTTTTACTACATTATGTTGTTTGACATATTATTCAAGTATAATTTCACTGTAACAATTTTACATCCTAACATGAAATGAGAAAAACTGTTCCAGTAATAAGTGGCAATTACTTTTTATCTGCTTTGCAGTAAAATTGCAAAATTCCAAGTGACCTGTGAGCTTAGTTTTTATGCTAACTCTAAATCAGAATTTTATTAGAGATTTTTATTTACTTTCTTGTATTTCTGACTTCTGTGTAATTCTTTAGTGACTATCATGTTCTGATTCTAGGGATGACTTTTAAAAGAATCAATGAAAAACATCAGTATATGGGTCCATAGTCCACCTACACCCATTCTATGTACATGTATTTATATTTGCATCTCTGAAATACATGTGCAATTACAGTTATAATTTACTCATGTTGTCTCTGGGCCTTATCACGAGATATAGACTGTAAAGCCTTGGTTTGCAAGCATAATTCATTCTGAAAAGATACTTGTAGTCTAAAGCACTTGTGTATAAAAGTTAATTTCCCCACAGGAAATAATGGAAACTCAGATAATGCATTCTACAATCCCAAAATATTCCTATAAAATTATTAAAATACTGTAATATAATACAAAATAATAAAAACACAAAATGTACAGAAAAAATTAACCTCACTTACCTCCAAAACCATCCATCGCTGGTGTCAGGCAGAAGAGAGGGGAGGGTTATTAGTCTCCTGTTCATCGTCACTGCTCTGTTGGCTCAGTGGAATCTTTTCCTTTGCATGCAACTTTCACAGGAACTTATCCCATGTGTCATTCTGCTGTCAGCCAGTAGATTTTGCTCACACTGCTATGGCTTTCTTCAAGCACTGCTTTTCTACACAATTTTTTACCATTTTACACATTTAACATATTTCCCTGATTTCGCTTAAAGTGAGGGACTCTTTCACCTTTTTCTCCTCCTCTTCCTCTTCCTCCTCTTCCTGCTCTTCATCCTCCCCTGATATTTCCTCTACAACCTCTTGCTGCTGTGAGACTCTCACCCATGACCCTCACCTGATGTTTGGCATCATGCACTACTTATATTACAAGGCATCGCTCATTCACCAAGTTAAAATTTATTAGAAGTGCTTTCTTGTCTTGAAGAACATTTGCACAATAAGTTACTGGTTATGCTGTATACGCTACTTTTTTGCACTGTCTTGTGAAAAAAAGTCCACATTCATGGTCCACATTGCTTCAGGAAAATAGGAAATAAATGTATACATGCACCTCTATGTGTGAAGGAAAAAAGTAGAACAGACATCCTATGACGTTCTTAATCTATGAACGATTTATACCATGAGGTATAAAGTCATTTAGTGATTATATTTACAAAGGACTAAACTTTGTTGAAAACATACACTGTATTTTTCTGAAACTATTCATCTTAAGGCCAAAGATTATGTTACTTATAAAATAGAGTTATTCATCAAAGATTATAAGAAAGATTAGGGAGTAGGTTGAGATCAGATGTCAACGTTCTTATTAGTTCTGTGACTGACTTTACCAGTTATACTTCTACTTGGTAAGTTTCATGTACAAGATATTTAAAGTAATTCTAAAATACATTTTAAAAAGAAGTTGTTTCCATAAAAACTGATCAATTTTTGTATTTTTAATAATAAAAACCAATTGGTCAGTTATAAGGACATAATTATGAGAAAGTATGGAAACTATATGAAACATAACTAGTAGAAAATATTCAAGTGAAAGAACCCATAAAACTGATCATTAGTATGATACATCCCACTGTCACCCATGTAGCCCTGTATGTGTGAATTCATGAAGCAACTGTATCATCTACCTATTGGACCAAACAATTGTCACTTGTTTCAAGAGACTTGCAAAGTTTGACATTCTGTCATGAAAACTTATTTTCAAAAGTTACAGATTCTTAAGAAAGCAATAAAGATTATAACTAGTCAACTCATGAACTGTATATTGATTTCTCATTCTGGAAAGAATCATTCACAAATGATTTAATGATTATAGTACTCAGGGAGGCAAAAATTATGGTCCATTGTCTTCAAATATTTGAAGTATGTACTTTATGAAAATGTAACACAATGAAACATTTAAATGAGAGCATGAGTCCTTTGTCAGTCACATGAAAGACAGCACTAAACATAATATTTGATGCATCTTGTTCTTAGGAAGGAGAAGTGATTCTTGTGAGCTCTTCAAAATAGAAGAGAATAAAGAAAATGGAAAAGAATCTTGTCATTGGCTGGTTAGGGTTTGTTCTTCTTACAATGATGTGATAGGCATTTGCTGAAGGTCCTTTCACTCTGTATTGTACATCAATAGTAATGTTATAGGCAGCTGAGTTAGACAGAAATATTATAGGCAGTCAGACAGGGCCGGGCCCTCCAAGGAGCCAACATGAAAGATAAGATACCTGTGGGCCAGACCTTAAGACAAAAGGGGCTAGGGCACTTCCGGGAAGATGGCGACCGGGTAGGCAGCAGAGAGAGAACCTCCCAGAGGATTACCACCCAAACAATGAAATATAGCAATATGAAGACAGAAATAAGGACTTCCGGGAAGAAGATGACCAGCCGAGAGAGCGAGTGTGGAGGGAAGAACCGCTTCAGCTCCACAACCCGACAGAGAACGCGCTACTGGGACAAACTGCACCAAACCGGGCAGCGCTCCGGGATCCCGCTCAGAACCCCACCCCCTCAGCCGGCGTTGCGTGAACTGGAGCGACAGCGACCGGCCGGCGGGATTTCTGAGTCAGGGAAAATCTCCATCCAGGGAAAAACATCTGAACGGCACTCCTGTCTGCACGATCACAGGGTGAGTTAAGTGCGCGCTCTAACTGGTTTTTCCTGAATCGGGAAGAAGCTCAGCCCAGCGAGAGACATCAAAGCAGCTTTAAGGACTGCGGCAGGATCTCCCGGGTGGGAAGACCTACTTAGGCGCCCCAACGGGTTTTGTGAGGGGGGAAGGAGCTCCACCCAGGGAGGAACACCTGAGTGGCCTATCTGCAAGAATCCTGGGGTGGCGAGCTGTTTATTCGCCCCGCCCAGGTCTTGGGGTAGGGACTAGAAACGGAAATCTCAGCAGACAGCTTAAGGGACATTCTCCCAAAGAGAAGTAACCATTGGAGCAGCCTCTGCAGCAGACCTTTGCCTGCTGAACTGTCTGTGGAATTTATAGCTCCACATTTTGAATCTGATACCCAAAAATGGGAAAACAGAGGAACAAAACGCAGTCTCAAAACTCAACCCCACCCAGAACAAGTT
>PVLD010008122.1:0-86345 GCA_004027595.1 Dinomys branickii | reverse complement strand
AGTCGGAGGGAGAGAAGGAGGAAGTCACCACTCCAAGCACACCCATGGCCCGCGCCCTCGTCCTGGCATTCGCAGCTTCAGCTTCGGACGCCCATGCTCACGGAAGCCTCCCAACTCGGCCAGAGGAGAGTGGAGTTCCAAGAGCCGGTCCAAGGCTGGAGAGAGGAGGGCACAGCCAGGAAAGGAGGCAATGGTGGTCAGTAGCAGTTGTCGAACCCAGTGTGAGAATGAGAGGTTGCGACAGCCACTGGGACAGAGTCCCCACCCTGTGGCAACCTTCCTAATCAGCGCCTGGAGAGAATTAATGCAACTAGCACACAGCCCACCACGCCCGGCTCTGCACCTGCCTCGAGATGGTGGCCCCCTGCCTCTCAGCTGGGTGAGCAGCTACCAGCAGAAAGCAGCGGGGAACCTCAGCAGTGAGCCGCGGCAGCTCCCAGGGATCCAGCCGAGGAGCGGACGGGGACACCAGCACTGCAACAGGAGGGAGATGCAGATGGAGGTGGATCACGTGGCTCCACGCCTTTCTCACTCCAACATCAGGCAGAAAGCACGAGCTGGGTTGCCGGGGCTCAGCTCCCACCCTGAACTCTCTCTGGGAGCACCTTGAGTCTCAGCGGCTTGAGCAAGCACCACCTGTTCCTGGCAACAATGGGACGAATCCACAGTCTTCAGGACTCACCCCAAACTATTAATGTGGGCACCAAGAGGTTCTCCTTACAGTTTGCACATATGAGCCTTGCATGACCCTGCGGCGGCTCCGCAGTGGGCCCTGGCAGCTGCTCCGCAGTGGGCCATGGTGGCTGCTCCGCTGCGGCCCCCGGCGGCTGCTCCGCTGAGGGCCCCGCGGCTGCTCCGCTGTGGGCCCTGCGGCTGCTCTGCTGAGGGCCCCGCTGAGGGCACCTCACGGACTAGACCCGCCCCCACCCATAGCATGGCGACGGGGTGGAGCTGGGCGGTCTGCTGTGAGCATATGTGCTTTTCCACCTCCGACCATGGCAGTTTGTATACACCCATGTATATTATAGTATAGTCTGAGGCAGCTATATGTCTTCCCAAGGCGAGAGTCCAGGGGTATAGATAAATCCAGGAGTACAGTTATTATCACAGGGAAGATGACTGATTGGTAGGGCAACGAGATGAGGGAGAAAAACTGAATGATCAAATGGGCAATCATCTGTGTAACTGAGTAATAAAGGTGAAGGTAACATTATGTAGGACAGCATCCAGAGCTAATTCCCTTCTGTGTTCTCTATAATTCTGTATTTCCTCAATTGTTTTTATATTAACAGAAGTGAAGATAACTTTATATTATACAGCATCCAGTGCAAATTTCTTACTATCTTCTGTATAATTTGGTATTTCCTTTAATGTTTTTATGTTAACTAATATGAAGATAACATTGTGTAGTACAACATCCAGTGATAATTCCCTACTGTATTCTGTATAATTTTGTATTTTCTGTATTGTTTATGGCTTATTCTTGTTCATATGTCTCCATTCTTTTGTCCTTAAAATAAAATTTAAAAAAAAAAGGAAATGATAAAGTATTGACTAAGAAAATTAACTTGCATTATTAATTGAAACACTGTAAAATGATCACACTTGTTAATGTTTCTCTAAATAACTGTATGGCCTTGCTACTAAAGGAATATCAAGGTAAGTTTTTCCTGGACAAAAAAGAATTAGCACAGCCCCATTCTCATTTCACTGTGGCTTTGAAGCAGCAACAAGCAAAAGAGAAGTCAGTTCCCAACCATAGAAAAGTTTATATAAATGTCTGCAGATTCAGTATAAAAACAATGAACTTGTCAGTAGCTTGTCATATAGATTTCAGCACAACTTGGAGATGTGTATGGCAAGAGGCATTGTAGCTTAGCTTGAGAAATCAAGAGCTAAGATGAAATTTTGAAATCACAGGCAAAGTTAAATGGATTGAGTATACCGAAGTGCACGGAGAAAGGGCCATTTTGCCTGTGTAGCTGTGACTATATGTGTAAGAGGCTGAGAAAACAGTCTGTGTACAATGAGTCAAGAGCTAGGAAACACGGGTCTTTTGGGTTGTCTAGGGATGTTCTACTGAAATATCTGCTTGAAGTTATTAACTTGCTACTTATACAGGAAAATAAAACCATAAATTTTATGTCTGTATGTTTTGAGTTTGTGGTTCTTTCCCTTGCAGGTCCTCATAGAGACCTCTAAGAAGCTAGGACTGCGGTGCCACTCCAAGGGGACAATGATCACAATCGAAGGACCTCGTTTTAGCTCCAGGGCGGAAAGCCTCATGTTCCGCACCTGGGGAGCAGATGTGATCAATATGACCACAGTTCCAGAGGTGGTTCTTGCTAAAGAGGCTGGAATTTGCTATGCTAGCATTGCCATGGCAACTGATTATGATTGCTGGAAGGAGCACGAGGAAGCAGTAGGTGGAATTCTCTTCTGAGCATATCTGGGATGGGTTTCTGTGTGCCAAGAGTCATTAAGAGTGTCTTAACTATTTCTTTTGTGTTAGTTTCAGAAAATAGCTTTCTACAGGGTTTCCTGTAGCTCCCATCAGAAGATTTTAAAAAGAAGAAAAGATACTTTATCCAAGAATCAGTAGAGAACGGGAACAGTTGCTGTGCAGTTATGTTGGGAATCACAGCGAGGCCTTACTTTAAGAGTAGAAGTATAGTTTGATAGTAATTTCTGTGTGTTATGCTGTGCTACTGCTTATTGTTTTCTAGGGGAAGCAAAAACTATCACTTCTTCTGGTGAGAAGACTAGTGTCACTACCTGTTGAACCTACCATGGCAGGATGCTGTGCTTGGCATGGGAACTATGACAACAGACAAGTCATGGTTCATTTGAGAGAAGCAGAGCTTGAGCAAACCAGTGTTCGAAAGCTATGCATTATGAAAAAACATTATGGTGAAATACAGGAGTACCAGTCTGACTGACTGAACTAAGCTTTGAAGTCTGAGAAGCCTTCCTGGCTTACGTGTGATAAGGAAGAAGAGCACTGTGGAGAGAAGGCCTGGTGGCGGGCAGTGAGGGCAGGCAGAGCCATTGACTGTGGTAGTGATGGCAGTAGGCAGCTCAGAGGGGATTTTATGCAGGGAAGACAGCAAGCTACAGCTAGAATGTGAGTGTGCTCTTAACAAAATTGACATCAGACTGCAAAAACAAATGCTGTTATTGTGGAAAACTTTGCCTATGAAACTCATGGGCCAACTTACACAGTTATCAGTCTTGGCAAGTCTTGTGTCATATTCATGTCCCTGCCCGTATCTCCCTCCCCTGCCTTCATTTCAAAGTAAACATTTTTCTAAAAGCCCCCCATTTTATTGTAAAAGAAAAAGAAACGGTACCCATAACATATTGTACACCCAAACTCATAGTGATTCCTTAGTATAGTCATATATCTAGACTACTCACATTTTCCTTCTGATGTCATGATTTCTCACAGTTCAGTCAAATCAGAATCCTTTGTAAGCCATATATTGTATGTTAATGGCATACTCGGATGTGTCTTTTAATGGGACATTTCCTTCCCTCTTTTTTTCATTCCTTGTCTTCTACTTGAAGAAACCAGATGATTTGCCCTGTGATTTGCCTCATATAAAAAAAAAAAAGGAGGCAAAACTGCAGTCAAAAAATGTTGAAGGAAGAAGCCTAGAGGTGACTGAGCACATTAGGGCAGGTGGCAGGTGACAGCTTCTACAAACAAATCCTTACACCATCTCAGAGAGTTCTTATTTCATCACCTAATTGCACATAAAACAAGGTGAGATATTCTGACCATCTGTATGTCTGTGCAGTTTGGGGGCTTAAATGGACACAAGTTGTCCTGCATAAATTCCTGGCTTGTTCTGACTCCTCAGTGTATTGAACTGTTAAGTATTAAAATTCTGTGACAGGGGATTTGTAAGCCCTTGCTTTAAGTCACAAAGTAATACCTGGCTTGGCAGCTTTGTAACCTAAGAGATGGCCTAGTCTCGTGATGTTGAGATGCTGTTTCCAGGTAACAGAAACTCCAGCCCCCCACCACTCCCTAAGAGCAAATCTCATCCTGCCTGTGGTTTTCTGCTCAATCTAGGAACACATGCCTCCTTTGCTGAAGAGCAGTGATGTCCATTAGTAGGCCAGATGAAGATTAGAAAGCAAAGTTACCTTATTTAAAACTAAAGAAACTAAAACTCTACATGGTAAGATACGAAGACATATATTAAATGCCAAGAGGGAGACACATAAGGATGATGTCAGCTCAGCCAGCAATGCGTGTCATTGTGCTTGACCACAGCAAATGTAGGGCCTGGCATGGCGAGCAGTTCTGGAGTTGCCTAAACCCATCTTTACGTGTAATGGCTCCAGTTTACTTGTGACACTAAGCATTGTTTACTCCTCTGTGGAGTGCAGCCAGGGTTGGGAGTGAGTGACCTTGGAATGTTACTGGGAGAATTAAATTAAATGGTATATGTGGAACAACAGTTGTAATGCTGGCTTGTTAGGAGAGTGGCCATCAGATGATAGCCATGATCAAGTTAGGGAGAGGTATCGTATCAGGAAAAGGTTTGCAAAAATCATAACTTTTGAGATGTAAGCTGGGCTTTGATTAAAGGATGAGATTTTACTGTGAGTCACAGGGTCAATAGGAAGGAAATTTGGGGTGGAACCCAAAGCAAGAACAAAGAAGAGTCTGTCTTTTTCCCTAGAAGTGATTAAAAATGGGTAAAAATAAAGTAAATCTCTTGGATGCTTCATGTCCTGACATGTAGTGACTCAGTATCAACCATGCCCTGAAATGTACTTGCCAGATACCCAGTTGGCCCCTTGCTTTGTGTTCCACAGAAGTGAGGACTTCCCTCTGCTGATGTGCACACATTTTTCCTAAACTCTTCTTAAAGTTTTGTGGGAGAAAAGTGGACTTATACCTGAGATAGAAAAGTGTAATCACTGTACCTGCAAATCTTAGATTTCTGCTTAGCATAGTAAAGCATGAATATTCTGTCTCTGATGGTCAGTTTTATATTCACAACTTCTTTCAACTTTTTCTTATAAAGCAGTTCAAGTCACACCTAAAAGTGGACAATAGTGTGAGCACCCATGAGTCCCTCAGCCATTATTACATCCACTTACAGCCAATCACATTTCATGTATATGCCCATTCATAAATTTATTCCAGAAACATTCAGGAAGTAGCTAACATAATCACACTATTATTACCATATTTTAACAAAACTTCCTTAATATACCTGGGCAAAACAAGTTTCTAGTTAAATGTCATAAATGGTATGTTGCCAGTTTAATAGAGGGAAACCAAGGCCTTTGTACGGTTGCACCCCCAGAGTCTGAATTGCTAAGAGCTTCTCTTTGGAGTATTTTAACAGGTTTCTCTGTCCTCTGTGTTGTCTGTGAATTAGTAGTTGGATCTATAGATTTGAACAAATTCAGTTATCATAAGTACTTTTGTTTTTCTATTTTGGAGGACCTAGTATAAATTAGTGGCATTTTGTTTTGTTTTGGGGTGGATTGGTTGATTATTTTATGAATAGCTAGTTCATTAATTCACTGATAAACCAAAAAAAATGGGAATACTTTGATTCCATAGTTGTTTTTATTAGCTAGAATACTTTGCTAAAGCAAAAATATTTTTAAAAGAGCGAGAAAATACTTGCCTATTTGGTTATCTAAGGTAGCAACAATTTTAAGACGAATTCATCGTGCTGTGTACCTGGAGAGAAAAGCTTCATTTCTAGACCTTGCTAACCATTAACAGACCTGAGATACTTTCTCAGACATCATCCTGAAGTCGTTGGTGCTTCGTAGAGATATCTGTGGGTTTTTCCGAGGCTTTTTCCAGAAAAGTAAAACTATCTTGATAGTGCAGTGTTTGGACTCATGGGATTAAATTTGTAGTAAAGAGACTTTCTAGGTCAAGTTTATTCATCTGTTCAGGCTGCTGCAACAGAAAATCTCATAGGCTGGGCAGCTTCTAGACAAAAGTTTATTTTTTACAGTTATAGAAGCTGGGAAGTCCCAGATCTAATTCAGTGTCAGAGGAGAGCCATTTCCTCATAGCCATCTTCTCACACAGGCAGAGGGGTTTAAGGAGCTCTCTTTGACCTCTAAGCCCATTCATGAGTGCTCTGAGCCTTTATGACGTACACATTTCCTAGATGTCCCACCTCTGAATATCCTCACACTGAAAATTAGTTTTCAACTCATGAATTTGGGAGGAACACAGAAATTCACACCACAAGAGTTTGGAACTCAGAAAAATGTTCTGTAAACAGTAATGGATTTTAAATTCTAGTAATATTCTGTGCTCTTATTTCTTTAGGTTTCAGTTGATCGGGTTTTAAAGACCCTGAAAGAAAATGCTAATAAAGCTAAAAGCTTACTCCTCACTACCATACCTCAGATAGGGTCCATGGAATGGTCAGAAACCCTGCACAACCTGAAGGTAAGTGTCCTTTGCTATATGCAAGTAGGTGCTTTAAAGACCTCAAGTCCCTTTTTCACTCAGTTACACTTCACCTTTAGTCCAGCTCATAGATTTTATACGAACCTGGATTGTTTTCATCAAGTTTTCGTGTCATTTACAGCCATACCATAAAATTGAACAATGATATTTTCTGGCTGGTAATGCAAGGCTGTTGGCAGCTGAGGTGAGGGGAGTTTTATTACGTAGTGCTCTAGATTCTTCACATTGTTTTGGAGGCAATCCCAAAATCTTAACTCAGAAGAGTGATATTTCTTCCTCTCCATATGGCCTCACATTATTTTCCTTGGTTAGATCCATGCAGTCTTGGCAAGATTTTAAAGCCAAAACTCTTACAGGGCAACACCAAAATGGTGCCAAGGAATATCTGCTTAAGGTCAGTATTATGTCAGATTAACAAGTAATTAATGATAAACGTGAGACAGGTTGCATATTGGTAGCTTTCCAACTTTGTTCTTAAGTCTCAGAACATAATTTAAACTGGCTGCTAAGCTTAGAAGTGCATGATTTTTATTTCTACATTTTGTGACTCTCTTGATTAACCGCACTGATAAAATGTTGCTTCCAATTGTTCAATTATTGCATTTGGCCTAATACCCAAAACGGGGTATATGTTGAAGTCTTCCTAGAGCACACCTGCACTTTTGGGTTTTGTGAGAATTTGAAAGTTTGGTGGAAGCCCTCCCTACCTAAATTAGCACCTATGAACTGAGCCTTTAGTGCTGGGAAGACACTATGCAGATTTGATCTGTAGTGTTTGCTGGTTATGTGGTACAAATGCTCCAGCACAGCCAATTTGAGGCTACCAACTTGGAGACATTCAGGAGCTGGGAAGTAGCTCTTGCAAGCTGGTGCAGGTAACTGAGCCGTCTCACCCTTTCAGACTCAGAAAGTCAGGAATGTTAAAATTCGTGATCTGTCTTCCCTACCAGTAAACACATTTGTTGGTTTCAACACTGTGCACCCAGGAGATAAATAGTATTTAACACAGGTGATATTTAATGAATAAGTGATACCCCCTTTCCCCATGTTTTAGTGTAACTGAGATACAGGAAGCCCTTATTATTCTAATTATGAAGAGAAAGGAAACAAATTATGCAGATTAGCAGGTGTTGCTTTAACCTACAAACAGATGGCTGTTCTATCAATTGTTCCATTCACCTGTCTGCTGAATATAGTGTAATGGGGCAGCACAACTGTAGCGCATGTAGCAATCACATTGGGGTTTTTGGAAATGTGACTGACTTTTGTTGCTGCAGTGCCAGCCAGTTAAGCAACTGAAAGGTATGATGGAGAAGGGTTTTTTATCTTTTTAAGTGTCCGCTTCCACTTTCACGGTCTCTCAAGAGTTAAAGATAATTTCTTATGTAAAACTGCTTAGATAGTAGCAATGTTGCTTTTTTGAAGCTCTGCATTGTGTGTGGAAATGTGTCTATATATGCACTTTTAACTGAGGTTGGCATCTTTCATCAGATTGTCAGACTTAAGGAGAGAAAATGAATTCCTCCTGTGGACAAAATTGAACATTAAAGCATCTGTTCTGGAACATTAAGGAACGCTATACTAATACTTCCTTGTCCTAGATAGTATCGTTGGTCTTATAATCATGAAAGTGTATATCATTCATTCACTAAGTTCACTTGAGGATGACTGATGTGCTCTCTGGATGTCAGCCTCTAGTTTGGGAAGATACAGACTTTGATGTTAACTTGTAATCTACAAAATCAAAATCTGGGGCTTTCTGTTGTTTTGAATCTGGTTTTTAATAAGCACTTCTAGGTAATTAACGTGCCCCCTGCCTGCAGCGCTCAGCATCTCTGCTTCCTTTCTTCTTTTCAGAATATGGCTCAATTCTCAGTTTTACTGCCAAGACACTAAAAGAGCATGACTGCCAGAAGATTTTCTAATTTTAATCATTTTGAGAATTCTACCTAATTTAAAGGGGGAAAAATACAGGAAAGACATGCAGCTTTCATGTCCTTGCCTGCAAAAGAAGAACACGTAGTAAGAAAGACAAGACAGTGCACGGTAGACTCCACCTACAAAATTCGGACTTACGTGAGAACACAGAAGAAAAGCAAATGGACAGCAAATGTGGCCAGAATCTTTTAGATAAAAATTTAAGCAGATAATATTCTCTTTTCTTCCTGTTAAATTTACAACAGTAAAGGCTGAGGAATTCCTATGTTGCCAGGGACCATGAGGAAAAAATGGGACTCTGTTTATTTGAGTGACTATAAATTGTTACAGTCTTTTTCAAGGAAAGTTTGGTAAAATGCCTGAAAAGGCTTAAAAATATGTATGCACTTTGTTGATCACTCATAGAAATTTCTCTTTGAATAAGTGCCAGAATACGTAGAAAGGACTATGCAGAAAGAAAGGTGTTTAATAGAGTTGATTACAATAGCAAGTATTCAAAATAATTGTAATATCCAACAATTGGAGGTAAATTGTTTCATTTATTGTTAGATTGTGAATCAGTCAACTCAATATCATGTTTTCATAGATTTAATGCCCTAAACAAATAGCTGCTGTATAGTAAAAATTTTTTAAACGGTAAAACATTTTACAATGTTTTGTTCTAGCTTTGTTTTAAAATGCCATGTAAATGTACAAAAAAACTAAAGAAAATATACAAAACCTTTTGTTACTATATTTGTGGAAGGGGTACTGGGTAATTTTTTATGTTCTTTGCATATTTCTGCATCTGTACATTTTTCTACAGTGAGTATAGTCAAATAATAAAGTTGTAAAAATGAAAACTGACTTAAGTAAAAGTTTTTGAAACCACTTTCTGTTAAGAAAGCAACTTCAGGTGGTGTTACAGAGGGACGTATTTTAAGGAAGTTACATCTTTATTCTGTTTCAAGGAGGCCCATTGGCAGCCCTACAGTCACCAGAATATCTGGGTTTGTAACAGCTTCCTGAGGAAAAGCCAGGTGTTGTGGGCTAAGGTGGCCTAAGAAGTTAAACTATGTAGAAAACTAAATACACACATTGTGCAGGTAGTATATTTTTTTAACACATTTGTTTCAACTCCTTTTTTACTGAGTTAACAAGTTATTTTACATCAGTAGGTGAATTTTGTTTGTAATGAAAAGAAAGTAAAAGCTTATTTTTACTCTATATTTTGTATTATTAATGCTTATAGGAATGTTTTCTGTAATGGGCAGGTTTTTTTCCTGAGAATTTTTACTTTTCACTGTGATCTATTTCAGTATGCTTTGGAGCTGGGGTACAGAATCTTTGTTTAAAGAATCAGTAAAGCAAGTCTGTTTGTGTCTTTGAAATTGATTTCAAGATGATAAGCTGAGTTACCAGGGTTACCTGAGACTCTGATTCCCTGATGCAGGTTATTAGAGATCCAGGAAGATCCTGAGAATCTGAACCAGGATTCTCCAGCTGTGTAGTTTGATTATTTTCACTACCCTGTAATAGACAGTACTGCACTTTCCTTCATTCTTAGTAGGTATCTGAGCATACTAGGGCAAAAACATGTGGGCGTGTATCTTGCTGCCTTTAGAAAATAATGCCCTCTCCAACATGGAGAAGTATTTTTCTTGATCCAGTAGCCTTTTATACAGGGGTTGCAAGTTCAATAACAGCCTGGCCAACTTAGACCCTGTCTAAAAAATGTTATAAATATTTTATAAATACATAAAATAATGTAGATAGATTATATGGGCTGTGGATGTGCTTCAGTATACTGGGTTCAATCTCTAGTACCATAAAAAAGAACCATTTGTCATACATGACTTTACTATGTACAGATTGTGAGTCCCCAATCAAATAATGAAAACTGGAAAAGCAAAAGTTCTGGAAAAGAAAATGTCTTCCACATTGGGTGTTCAATAAAAATCGTATGAATTATTTACTATATTGCTTGATTTGAGTCTTTTTCTTTCTGATGATTTTTTTCCTGTGGGATAAGTGAGTGAAGCTTTTAAATTTTTTTTTTTTTAACTATGATACTAAAAACCATCTGCTCTCAATCTTTTGATTGGATTTTAAAACCAGTCTTTAAAATGAAAACTACTTGCTGAATGGCTCTACTTTCCTGCATGTCTGTGTAATTCATCAGCCATCAAGATGTTACTTGTATCTCAAACTTCATCTCCTTCATAGTCTTTCCTTTGGTACAGTAACCAATCTGTCTGCAGATACAGTTATCAAAATGTATACAACCCTACCTGTTTCATTTATCACTAATGAACTAAATCTTTAAGAACAAAGCTTATTTTTCACTTTTGCACTATGATATATTTCAGTAGTGAAGCTAAGGACGAAGAAGGCAAGTTGAATTATAAAACTGTTACCAAGATCTGTTCTACACAGTATAGAGCAAGCAGTAACAACTTTCCTTCCCTTACTCTACGAGATTTGAGGAGAGAAGAGAGGTAGTAGTTGTTGCATATAGATCATAGCTTTAGCAGGTCTCTTGTTTTACAATCATAATCCTAATGATAAAAGCCCAGAGGAGATACTATACATAATTTGGTGTGTCAGTCTGTTGTCTGCCTTTGTAACAGTACAATTCATGATAAAGATCATGTTGCCCTGACATGGCATATGCCAAAGGTCTATATTTCCAAGGAGGAGATGAACATAATTCACCAAGTAAATACATTGTGCCAGAATAAATGTTACTAGAGCCCTCTTCCCTTTTCCCACTTTATACTTTATTACTTTAGCAGAGCTGAAGAGTAACAATACTCATGCCACAGCCAGCATTGGGCTGCCTTGAAATTTCTACCACCAAGTCAGTCCATTTCTGTTACACTCAGCCTCACACCAAGTTTTAAGGCCTGCATAAAGCATATAAAATTAGTTGTAACACACATGGCCTCTAATACCATTCCCAACAGGATCTTTGTTTCTGTCTGAAACCTCATGAGCCCAGCCTTTCCTATCAGTATTCTGATCTGAGCTGCAAACAGAATCACCCATCAGTCTCAACTTACAGCACCCTAGGCCTTCCTACAAACCCAGTTCTAAAGACTTCTGAATAATCGCTTCTTTTCTATATTAGCTTTCCCATTGCTAGAAAAAATACTGACCTCCATAATTTTTAAAAGTTCATTTGTCTCATGATTTCAGAAGGGCCATTCTGTATTCAACTGGCTCTAAAGTAGAAACATGGCAGAAGAGTTCGGAGGACTGCTGCTCACTTCACAGTGGCCAGAAGCAGATCAGGAATGTTGCCGGAAAGGGACTAGGGACCAGGTAAAGTACCTAAGGTCACAGCTTCATGGATGCATCCAAGAGTGTGCTTTACTAACTCTAAAATGTTAGAAAACCCAATCTGCACTGCAGTAGTATTAAGAGGTGGGTCCTTAGGAGGTCATGAATGAGATTAGTGGCTTTATAAAAAGCCCAGAGGAGTGTGTTTTTACCCTCTTCTGCCATCTGAGGACACAGCTAGAAGTCACCATCTGTGAAATAAAGTGGCCTGTTGGTGGACACTGAATTGGCTACTGCTTTGATGTTGGACATTCCAGGCTCCAGAAATTTCTATTGTTTGTAGGTTATCCCATCTAATTTGTTAAAGCAGCCCAAATAGGCTAATAGAGCAACATATAAAAAGTTACTTTGATCAGCCATTTAAACAACAATCATGAAAATGGAACACCAGTGTTATTAGGATTTTGAGAAAATCATTTTTGAAAAAGTACAAAGATCAAAGCCCATGTTTTAAGAATTCAGCGTATAACTTAAAAAGTGGCATATGCCTGATTGCCTATGTATTTTGTTGCAGAGCACATTTTATTAGAATAAAAAAATTGATTTCACTTAGGGAGATTAACAGGAAACGTGTCAGTGTTTTCAAAACGTCTACACACTGGAATGTGATAATGTATTCATTAGCTGCTGTCTTGGTAACCTCCCTGTAAGAACCAAGAAGGCAAAGCTAAAGCAGTGATACAAATGTCAACTTCAAATGTATACAAAAGTAAAAAGAATAATGAATGAAGCCCTACCCATCACCCAGCTTCAAGAATTTGACTTCATAGAGAATCCCTTCTAAGTTCCCACCTACTCTCTTCCACCCATGTTATTTTGAATCATTTTTCATATATGATTTCATATAAATAGTTGAATGCTTCTACAGGGTATTTTTAAGATAGGCACAATACCACTAGCATACAAACAATACAAGTTCATTCATCTCAGCAAATATTTTAGTATTGAAAACTTTAAATATTAGAGCCAAGGATATAGCTCAGTGGCACGGCACCTGCCTGGCAAGTGTGAGGTCCTGAGTTCAATTCCCAGTTCAAAAACAAAAATCTTCAAATGTGTCAAATGACATTTGAATCAATGTCCAATTACATAAGGGAAACCCAACATGGCTGATTAGAGGGGATGTAATGGAGGTATTTGGAGAAGACTTACTGAAACCAGTAACTCTTACCTGGAAATAGGAAATCAATCTGAAGGAGGAATCTGTTAGGTTTGGAGTGAGAGACAAAACAAAGTTAAAGAGTCTTTATTGCTGGGCCTGGGAATGCAGCTAAGAAACAAGGACGTTTTGAAGAGGGAAGCTGGGAAGCAAAGACTATAGGGTTAGGCTGGGGGTGGAGTTTATGAGGGTAGTCTAAACAATGTAACGGATGCTGATCAGTTGTTGCACACAAAAGGAAACAGGAAGTTGTAATCACCCTGGGAAAGGGGCAGAAGTTGGTCTAGGAGAGATGTGGTCAGCCCTGGGCTGTGCCACATTGGATCACCACCATGATGACTTGGCAGAATTTTGGGTGAAAGGCCATCATTCCCATCTTTTGGTTATGGGGACAATGACTCAGGCTGCTTTCTGCTGAAAGAGGGGTGTCATAATGGGGGATGATGGAACAATGGGTTACCCCTATATGAATACAGGTGCCAGGGGATTCGGCCAGGACAAGGAGCTTTTTGGCAGTGAAATCACAGATCTTGGAGTCAATAAATCTCAAAGGAAGTTTAAAAATGCAAGGTGCTATGAGAAGGAAAACAGTTATGAATAATGGGCCTAAGGGAGGGAGGAGGAAGGGAATCCATGATCCAAAAGCATTATCCCACCATGACCATGCAGAAGAAGTAGCTATATCCCAGCTGCTGGCATTTTTTGTTAAAGTAGTTGTGGAGGTCTTTTACCTTTTCCATGATGATACAAGACTCATTTACAAGGTAGCAACATTCCTCTCCCAGCATTACACAAGTGCCTTCCTCCTTTGCTGTGAGAATATGTAAAGCAGGACGGTTTTGGACAGTGCCTGCTGCAAGACTATCTGATTTTGGAAGGAGTAAACAGCTACTGTTATTTCGGCTATTTCCTGGTAAGGCTCAACAGAGAGCTGGTGGTAGAAGTGTGTGGCTGTACCGATTCTCCCAAGACCAGCTCCAAAGGCAGAGAAAATGCCCGTGTGCATAAAGACAGGGACGTGGATGGCTCTTATCTTTCAGGTAAGATGTGTGGCATCTTGAGAGTTTAAAGTTTGGGCCAGGATGAGAAGGATTAGGGCACAGGACCCTGTCCATTAGTGGGGGAGGCATGTGTGAGCCCCTCTCTGGCAGCCTATAAACCACCCCTAAGGTGGGCAGATGGCCTTGCCTTAATCGGAGATGATATTTTGGATACAGTGGGGAAGATCCTTCATCGGTAAGGGGAATTTTGAAACTGTGGGATCAGACAAGTAAGGCTAGTTGGCCAGTGAGGATTGTAAATAGAGGGCCCACTATGACTAGGTTAGGCAGGTAGGACAGGTGGGAGGTATTCCAGTGTGTAGGAGCAGCCATATACAGATCTTGTTGGTATGGGAGTCAGAGCCAACATTCTGTGAGGTTTGAGGAGTGTGAAAATGTCATATGCATGTGAGAGAAGTTCAGAGATAGGAGGAAGGTGGTGTTTTCGTATAGGAGCATGAGATTGTGAGGTAGATGTTATGGATGTGTCTATGGGAGGTGGGGGTATTGGTGTAACCCTCAGAGTAGGGAAATTGCTGTGTGGTGGATCAGAGTGGTAGAGATAAAGGCCTCAAGTTTTCCCCAGGAGGTATTGTGGGTGTGATGCATATGAAATTGTGAACATTACCTGCTTGTTATCTTCCCAGTTGCTGCCCCCCACTGGGTCCTTGAACTGGATCTGGACCAAGATGAATGGGTCACGTTGTTTCCAAGCCCCTCTGGATCCTGTGTATATGCTGATGGTCTCACATCTCCATTTATCAACATAAAAATAATAGGGATTGACAGAGTTACACCAGCACATCGTGGAGGGTCAAGATGTCATGACCACGCTGAGCTGGTGATAGCAAATACCTTCAGGTGACTTGAAAACATTGTGTATCATCCCAGGTTTGAGTATAAGGCCTGAGGTGGCAGTAGGGGATCTGCAATATGAGTGTGGAATTGGGGGTTGTAAAGTTGCAGGAGGTAATTATTCCCCATATGATAAAGAGGGTAAAGGTGTAACCAAGGTTTGGGGTTGTTTTGGAAATGGATGTGAGAGGATGGGAAGTAGGAGGAGTCAAAAACCTAATAAGGGAATCATGCTTGAGAGTCGTTGAGGGCTTGGAGCTCAGAGAACACTGACAGGCAGTTTAAGAGTAGACCATGTCATGACCAGAAAGAGGTTGAAGATTACAAGCCAGATTGGGTTGATGTGGAAGGTTTTGTTCTGTGCAGATGGGTGAGAGGTATGTTGATGGTTGATAGTTTAGGACAGACAGTGGAGAGTTGGGAGCTCAAGGATTGCCACCCCATAGAGGACTAGGAGAGCAATCTTGTGTGTGTTTGAAAGTCCTTTGGACAGACAGCCCAGAGCCCAACCACAAACACAAGAAATAGCAGGAGGTAGGGGATCAGAAATCAGATGAGAAAGCAACACATGAGTCAGCTTGAAAGTTTGTCAGGGACCATGGTGAGGTGCAGGCCGGTGGGGAACATGGGGTGTGATGACCACTCCAGCAATAGAGGTTTGGGAATGGAGAGTGAGATCCAGGGCTCTTAAAAGAGGCTCTTGTAGCTTGTGAAAAGGGGACTGTATAGGAGTAGTGCAGTTGGGAGGTTCTGACAAGGTCTTGGATGGTTTACAGAGAGGCTGAGCTTGGGAGGCAAACTTCAGAATCCAGAGACAAAAGAAGTTTGCTAAACCAAGGAAGGAGAGAACCTGCTTTTTGTAGTTGGGACTTGGAGGTCACAAAGGAAGGCTTTGTGATCAGCAGTGATCAAGCGAGTGGTAAGCGTGAGAGTCCAAAATATTTGACCTTTGGTGAAGCTATCTGAGCTTTGGCCAGAGAAATCCTATATACACATCCTGACAGAAAATTGGGGTGAGCAGCTGTGTGCTGCATAGCCAGGGAATGGGAGGGAGAGCAGAGGAGGAGGTTATCTACATACCAGAGCAGAGTGCTGGGCTTGAGATCGAGGGCCTCAAGATCACTAGCAAGAGCTTGGCTGAAGAAATGAGGACTGTCTCTGAGCCCTTGGGGAAAGACTGTACACATGAGCTGTAGGAGTTGGAGGGTATCTGGGTCAGTCCATGTAAAAACAAAGAGGTTTTGGCAGTCTGAGTGTAAGGGGATGGTGACTAAGCCATCTCTGAGGTCTAAAACCATACAGTGAGCTGTGGAGGCAGAAATATGAGAGAGCATGGTGTAAGGGTTTGGTACCACTGGGTGAACTGTCATAACCACATTGTTGATATTGTTGATAACCCTGAGATCTTGGACTAAACCATAGGTACTACTGAGTTTGACTACTGGAAAAATAGGGATATTGTAAGGTGAATGTGTAGCTTTAAGGAAACCATTGGCTAGGAGGTCTGAATTATAGATTTGAGCCCTTGCTGATGTTTGAGGGCTATTGTGTATTGGGAAATGCAAGGAAAGGTTGATGGGTGTCTGAGGTGAATGAAAACAGGGTCAGCATAGTTGGCACGGGTGGGACTGGAGGTGTCCCAGGCTTTGGGATCAATCAGGGAAGGAGGAAGAGGAGGGTCTGGGTTGGAAGTGCATAGTGAGTGAGGCCGAGTGATAAAAGCCATGAGAAGAGAGAAAGTGAAAGAGAAGTTCAATTTTTGGAGACCTCTGCTCATGAGAGGTGAGTGGCAGTTTGGAATGACAAGGAAGTTAAGAGTAGAAAAGCATCTGAAGCTGGCACGAATGGGTCCTGTCTGGAGGGGCCGTGTAGGTCAGCCATCAGTCCCCACAACGGGGACTAGAGATCACATGCAGCAGCCTGAAAACTCGGGAAGAACACTGTATGTGGCCCCCATGGCAATGGGAAAGAGAGTGTCTTAACTGAGACTTCCAGCAAGATTTGGGGCTCCGAGAAGGATACCTTAATGGGGGCCGTGAACCCTGAGCCCTGTCAATCCTCTTCAGCTATGATGCCAGGCAGATCAGCGATCAGTGAGTACAGTGGCAGTGTAGGTTTTCCTGTGAAGGCAGGGAATTGAATGACTTACCCACTCTCTGGTGGATAAGGCAGTTGCATTTCCAGTGACCCTCCAGATTGCAGATGGGACAGAGTCCCAGTTGTGGCTGTGGGGTGGGGCAGGCTTGTGCCCAGTGTCCTTGGTTGTCACACTTGAAAAATGGTTTGGGAGGGGCTCGGGTATTGCCACCAGCACCACCCTGTTTGGTAGCTGCTTGTTTAGGCTTGTCTGCTTTGGGAAACCTGAGTGCCAAATGTTTATACTTAGCAATTGCTAATTTCTTTTCTGTCTTTTATTAATGGTCCCTATTATTGAAGACACAAAAGGCCAGGGCAAGGAGCTCCCTCTGTGGAGCCTGAGAGCTGAGCTCAGACCTTTTATATTTTGCCCAAATATCAGGGGCTGACTGAGAGATAAAATGAGAATTGACAAGGACTATCCCCTCTGGCGACTGTGGATTTACATTAGTGTATTTGACTAGTGTATCTGCAAGACAGGTAAGAAACTCTGCAGGATTTTTATCAGCTCATTGTGTCTGCTTAATGAGCTTGTTAAAATTAACAGGTTTATGAGAAATTTTATGAAGAACTGCTATTATGCAACTACTCATGGTATTAATACAGTATGAGCCATTTTGTCCTGATAATCACTGTGGAGGTCTGCTATTGGCACCACAGTGGCCCCAGTGGGATGGTCGGAATTAACTTGATGTCTATAGTCAGCCTTGGCTTGGGCTGCTTTCCACAGTTGGTCTTTTTGTTGAGGAGAGAGAGTAGAATTAAGGATAATATAGAGATCTTTGTAATGTAGATAGTAGGAACTAATAAATTATAACTCTTTAATATAGGTATGAGGATCAGCAGAAAAGGAGCCTAATTTATGAGAAATTTGGCATAGATCAGAAAGGGTACAAGGGACATGAACAAAAATCAGGCCCTGAGAGTCTACTTGTTCTTGGATAGGACACATAAGTTGAGGTTGGAGGATGGCAGAGGGTGGGAGGAGCAAGTACAAGATGGCAGCAGGTTACAAAAGGGTGGAGGGTGGAGGAGCTAGGACAAGATGGTAGAGGGTTGGAGGATGAGGCTCTCAGAAGGGACACATATATTGGGACTGAGAAGGCGGAGGCTGGCTAGAAGATGGTGGGGGGTGGGAGGGAATGAGACCTAGTAGAAGAACCAGAGGCAAAAGTGGCAATGGAGGGGCAGAAGAAGGAGGAGTGGAGGTGGTCAAGGGCAAGGAGTTAGTTGAAAATAATAAGTGAGTGGGGGGTGACATAAGAACCATAAGCTGGGGAATCTGAGAAGGCTGAGTAATGGGCTGGGGAGACTGGTGAAGCTGGGGAGATTCAGCAATGGGCTCTGGAAACTGAGGAGGTTGGGAGAGGTGAGCCATAGGTTGAGGAGTCTGGGAGGTTGAGGAGGAGGCTGAGCAGTAGGCTGAGGAGGCTCAGGAGGTTCAGCCTGTGGGTATGGTGGAGGAGGGGCAAAATTAGTGGGAACATCATTGAGGGAATTGTGAAAGGAATCAGGGAGGGGGATAGGTGATGGATATCAGCCCAAATTTGGGCTGTGCCACATGACTGAAGGAGAGAAGGATGTGTCCTGAGAGCAATAAGCCTATACATATGAGATTTCCTTCCATTTGCTGTTGTGGTAGCAAACGTTGTCTAGGTCTCTGAGGGTATTGTAATTAAAAGTACCCTCTGCTAACCCATCTGGCAGTAAAAGATTAATTGTTTTGGTTTTATAGTGTCCCTGAGACTGAGAGTATTTATATTGGCCATGAGACACCCAAGCAGGGTTTATTTCTGAGGTTGGGAAGTAGTATTTCCCATTTTGTGGCTGAATTAAAGCTGAACTGAAGGCCAAACAGCTAAGTCACAGCCCCTTGGAGGGTTGTCACTCTTGTCAGGGTGTGAGCAAGTTAGAGATACCCAAATCTATCCTCCCTGGCCATCACTGAGAGGGTTGAAGGGTGTCCTAGAGGATATGAGAGATAGTCCCGATGTAGGCCCATGGTTTTGAGAATGAGTGGGAACTCCCACAGTGAGGAGAGGCTCACCTGTAAATTGGAGCGGACAGGTACTGGATTAAGGCTGGCAACAGCAAAGGTCAGGGTGAGACAAAGGAAAAAGTGGCTGGAGGGAGCTTAAACTAAGGAGTTTAACCCCTCAGGCACCACATGGCCCACTGATCTGAGTCACAGCACCAAAATGTTAGGTTTGGCATGAGTGAGAGACAAAGCAAAGTAAAAAAAGCCTTTACTGTTGGGCACGGGAAGGCGACTAAGAAACGCAAGAACCTTCTGAAGAGGGAAGCTGGTAAACAAAGACTATATAGCACTAGGTTGGGGATAGAGTTTATAGGGGCAGCCTGAGTGATATAATGGATGCTGATTGGTTGTCGTGTACAAAAGGAAACAGGAAGTTGTAATCACCCAGGGGTGGGGGGAGGCAGAAGTTGGTCTGGGAGAGACCTGTGGTCAGCTCTGGTCCACACCATGTTGGATGATCACCATGATGACCTGGCAGAATTTCGTCTGGGCAGAAACCCATCAGAATCATTTGGTTCAAACCAAATACCTGGGTTGTTGAAAACTAAGAGGCAGCTCCGCTGCTGGTCCATGCCTGGCTCCCTTCATTCAGAAAGTGTATCATCTTTGGAGAATTCTAATGCTGAGGCAAGGAGCCATTACAGCAGAGGTCAGACTCCTGGTACACGGTCGCTACGTATAAATTCTCCCTCCTCCATGGAAGAGGAAACCCAATACAGGAATAAACTTCCGTCACAACCTCAGGGAAGCTACAAAGTGCAAGCTGAGGAAAGGAAGGACAGCAACCTCAAGTGGGCAGACCATCCCTGCCATCATCGCCCAAGCACCAGGGAGCAGTGTGGCCCTATGTGTCCTTGCCATTGTCCAGCTCCCTAGTTGACAGAGGATGTCGCCATCGTATGCAGGCAGAGGCTGGAGCCCAAGAATAGGCAGGGGTATGGAGCCTTCTGGCTACATCTACAGATTGCATCCCTGGATACACAAGGGACAGGACGGCGAGGGCCTCACTGGAGTCAGACAGGAGTGGGTTCTTTGCTGTTGTTTACCCAGACACCAGAAAGCCACAGGACGGCGGGAAATCCTACCCAGCATCCATGGTCTCACATAGGAACAAGACCCGAGTCTGAGGACTGCAACAAGTTCTGTGGGTTGGAAAATGAAGCTCTTGAGTCAGGGATGGTTGGAGATCTGACAGCACAGGAACAGAGGGCATCAGCTGGAGCACAGAACATTTGGTAATGCAGGAAAGCCCTGGAGGAGGAATACAGAATGCAAGCTTCACCTGGCAACAAAGGGTGAGAATCCTAGGTCACTGGTGGAAGCCAATGGAGAGCCACGTGTTGGGCAAACTATTTCACATCCTTCTCTTTCCAAATTAATTGAGGTAGTTGAATTTGGGGACAAAGAAAAGGTCTGCCATTAACTTGCCCAAAAGCATGGGCTTGCAGGCAAGAGATGGGCCTACTCAGACTGACAGCTCTCACTGCTCGCAGGCAGGCAGTTAAGCAGCTGCAGGCAGGGAGAAATCAACTTGGCTACCTGCATATAGACTAAGAGTGCAGCAGAAAGGGAGTTGTGTGGACAATCAACCAACCACAAGTATATGAACAGATTTCAAAGGCCTCACTGCTTCCCTCAATCTCTGCACCTCTTCCCTGCTTCCCACCCCTCACCTCCACAAATATTGTCTTAAAACCCCTTAACACCAACCCTTCACTCCAACTATGAAAATACCTTCAACAGAATATGAACTTGTGTTTTTACCTGTTAATGCTTCTCTTATCTCCTTCTTCTCCTACTAACTTACAGCCCTCCTTTCCTCCTTTTTTTTTCTTCATTTCTCCCTTCCTATCACAGAGTGCTAATAACAGTATACTATAGTCTGTAAGGGGCACTGACAAAAGATGAAAGCATAAAAATGGTTGAATGTTTATGATTGATGCATGGTTGGATCTATGGATGCTGTTATAACCATTAGGAATTCTTTCCTTCAACCCAGTGACCAAGCCCAACACAAACTGAATAGGGTGAAGAAGTAGACAATACCTCTTAACCAAAAAATCTAAGGTCATATCACTGGAAAACAGAAGCAAACTAAAGAGGGCTTCACACCAATAACAAAGGCTCTTCCCTCTATTTGACCTGAACCCTCAGTGTGTGCCTGAGCACGCATGTGCATGCGTTTACACACACACACACACACACACACACACACACACACACATACACAAATGTGAACAAACAAGGCAACAAAGACTCCTCACTTTCCCAAAGCAGTTCTAGGAGACACCACTGAAGAGGAAATGGGCCAAATAGCTGAGCTGCATGTAATGATCGAAGAGGAAGCAAAGCAACTCAGTGAGTTCAAAGATGAACAAAACACAGTGAAACTAACAAATTAACCAATGTGGTGACAATGAGAGTGAGATTTTTATTTTTCTCTTTTTGGTAATTATTCTAACTTTAGGTATAAATGTGTACAGTATAATTATCAAAATCAGTTAAATAAATATCTTCAATGTGTCACAATAGAAGTTTCAAAAACACATTGTGGATTTACAAGAACTTACCCTGTTTTAGGATGCAAGCCTCATCAAATTTTAAGGTAACTGTATCAAAGACTTTACTCTCTAACTTAAGAGAGTAAAGTTTAAAAATAATGAAATTGTGAAGTTATCTGCTGGAAGTTCACAGAACTCACCAGAAATGATGAAGAGGCTAAGCTATTAGGTAAATGAACAGAAATAGGTTTTACAATTGGTCTGGAGATAAAAACTGCTCTCTCCAGAACCAGAGATACTGCTATTCCCACCTGCAGGTTAAAGTTCTCTCAAACCTTTCATTCATATAGCTGGACAGTCAAATTCCACCTGGTGGCCTGTGATTGGCACAGCCTAAATTACATGATCATGCCCTATCAGAGAAAGGGGAAGTGAAGGGAAGTATCTGGCATTTTTAGCTGCTATAGCTGATCATCCACTCCTACCATACCAGTCAGATTTTTACAAAATTAGGAATTTTCAATATATAAAAACAGTAATGTGACTGAGTGACCAAAACATATGACAGATGTCCTCACAATAACCATATATCATCCACTTTCAAGTTTGCTATATAATTAATAAAGTGAATCCTGGGAGGGGTTTAAACTAAGATTATGAATTTTTACTTGTACCTATTCTGACTTTCTGACATAACCATTCTCAGTTTAATAGTGTATTTATAACCCTATATTTATTTATTATTTTCAGTAGAGATCTTAACCATACATACAGATTTTCTATATCAATTTAACTCGATCGAAGAATAGAACCCAAAATATGTAGAAGAGTGGACAAAATTTAAAAATACTTTTTATTACCTCTAAAGGTTCATAACAAAATTGAATTCATCTGCTAAAAAAGTGAATAAGAGATGAGAACAGAAGCATCAGTACATCACACTTATATACATGAAAATGAAATTAGCCACCATATGAATAAAAACTGAAATTCCCACTGCAAAAGTGACAGAAGTACATATGGAAAAGAACT
The DNA here is from genome assembly GCA_004027595.1 of Dinomys branickii. NCBI lineage: Eukaryota > Metazoa > Chordata > Mammalia > Rodentia > Dinomyidae > Dinomys > Dinomys branickii. The sequence continues at coordinate 63,859 of PVLD010008122.1, read as the reverse complement.
GAAAAGGTAAATTATACACAGTATAAAGAGGTTTGTGGAAATGAATTCGACTATATAAACAAGTATCTCAAAGTGGTGTTCTGTTGTTTTATCCCTGAGTACAGTGATGTCAAGTGAAGAAGGAGGATTTGAGGATTGCCCGATTCTTCCAGTAGCATTGAATGGAGCCTGCATTGTTAAATTATGTAAGTTACAGCACATTTCAGGAGGTTCTCCGTGGACAGTATATTTAGAATATAGCATCCAGTGGGAACAGGTGAGGCATGCTTAGACGTGCTCCTGAATGATGATCCTTGGCTTTTGTGGACAAATTAGCCTGACCCATATGACCCAAGACCCCAGCCCTACTTTGGAACCAGTATTTAAAATATCCTTCATGATATCATAAAATGTGGAATTAGAATGAAATATTCTCATCTAGGGAAGGGATGAAAAACACTGAGCGGGGTACTGGGAGAAGAAAGTCCTCTCTAGCAGCTCACGTTCTGCTGCCTCCCTCCACACGTTTGTCAAAACCGCTCTCCGCTGCTCTTGCTTCAAGTGCCCAGGCACTGTAATGAGTTGTCTTGTGCCAACAGTACAGACAGTCCTCGGTAGGTACTGAACAGCCTAAACAAACTACCCTGATGCACTAAAAATAAAAATATATATTAGCCAGAATGAGGCCAATAAAAACATATGTAGGTCAGAAAGAGTTATCTGATTCATGAGATTATGTACTTATTATTGGTGATGATTAGTAAGGATTATTTTAAACACCAGATTTTCAGCATGTAATTGTTATAGCATTCTTGGAAAAATTATTACATTTGATGTTGTATGTTCACACCTTCTCATCTTATGGTGGAAAATGTAAAATTGCTTAAAGACAGTATCATGACAACTGAAAAAGATGGAACGATCTATCTACAAGTCAAGAAACCCTCTGTATTTGTCAAACACTCCAGAATCTAGAAAAAGTAAATCTAGATTTCCCCTTAGTACTTGAAAGAAAGCATCGTCCTGGCAACATTGAACTTCTAGATTCCAGAAATGTGAAATAAAACATTTCTGTAATTTTAAGACACTAAGTTTGTGATACTTTGTTATGACAGCCCCAGGACATGATCAATGAGGTTGGTATAGCCATTCATTTGAGAAATGTAGTTGGCCCAGTGTCTTGGTTACTTTTCTCTCATTGCTGAGACAAAATACCCAACAACCAAAATGAAGGAAGGAAACGTTTATTTAGCGTATAGTTTGTGGAGGTTTCAGTCCATACTTGGCTGGTTTTGAGGCAGAATGGCAAATGGCAGAGGGCAAACTGTTCACGGCAGCAGAGCACAGCAAATACCACAAGCAAAAGGGAGGAATGGCTGCAAGCAGCCTCCTTTTCTCCCCTACATTGTAAACAGCCTACCCCCACCCAGGGGTCGTGAATCTCTCACACAATCTCCATGCCCTCCTCTTCCACAGGCTCAGGATGTTTACAAAGTAAGCATCCCAGCCTCCTGCTGAATCACTCAGTTAAACCTCCATATTCCCCAAGTGGACACAATGTATCAACTATAACACCCAGTAAAGGACAATAGAAGTCAAGGCAATTGAAAGAGGTTAGAGTGTAGCAATGTTTTGAAAGGAGCATGATAAGATTCATCATCGAACTATATGTAGGTTTTTAAAAAGGAATCCAAGATGACCATAGATTTTAATCTAAATAACTAGATATATGAAGTTGCCATTAACTACACAAAGAAAGCTTTGGGTAGAGCAGGTCTTTGGAGAAAGACAAGGAGTTTAGTTATATCAAGTGTCAAGTTCTAAATGCCTAGTTAATGTCCAAGTGGAAATGTGAAGTTGGTGCCTGGTCACATAGTTGTTGAATTCATCTCAGATAGAGATTGAAATTTGTCAATGGTCTGCATAAAGAAGGCATGTTCTGCTATAACATGTCATAAGACTGAAAGACAACCCAAGGTGTGCAGTACAGAGGAAAGAACAAGGACCACCTGAGTATTCCACCATTAAAGGGTCAAGGATATCTCCACACAAGGAATGTGAGCATGTATTGCAAACATTTAAACAAAAAAAAGGAGGGCAGACTAAGAAATGGATGGAGGAGGCAGAGGGGAAAAGAAAAGGAGCCTAAAAGGAATTAAGATGTGTTACATATATGCACCACCTTCCCACAAGGAATGTGAACATTATATACCACAAACGTACTGATAAGAAAAGATAACAAGAAAAGTATTCTTTGGGTCTTTGCTTTGTCACATAGTCTTCCCTCACCATGTAGACTGGGCTGCATTTTGTTCATTTTTTTTTCTTTCTTTTTTTTCTGTTGGTTTTTTGAGTTAGAGTTTTGCTATGAAGTTCAGGCAAGTCTTGAACCCAGTACATAGCCAAGGTTGGCCTTGAACTCACGGCGTTCCTCCTGCTTCAGCCTCCCAAGTGCTGGGACTATAGGCATGCACCACCACACCTAGCTTGGAGTGTATTTTCAATCAAGTTAAAGTTCTAGATAAAAGGTTTCATGTATTTAAATTTTGACAAGGGGTGTCAATTGTCTTCAGAAAAATCATTCATTTCCAATCCCATTAACTTATTTCCCAAAAATGGATATAAGTAACCTTGTAAATGTGTTGCACTTAAGTATATTTAGATAAAATGCTTTTTTTGGCACATACTTGTTCTTAGCTTTGGTCATCATACCTATACCAGGACAGTTTAAACAGACCAAAGTTTTGGGTTTTCAGCCAAGAGGCACAATCTCTCCTGGAACATCCTAAGATGGTTCACTCCCATCATAAGACTTTTTATTTGCTGACTTGCTACTGTAGCAGAAAATGCTCCCCCAATCAGTATACTTCAGTTGCCCAGGTAACATTTCCTGTTACAGTTCTTGTTACTTCTGTTGCTTAGAAATGGTTAGTCACTGTGATACATAACTGGTCACTGTGGCACATATTGTGAGAATCAATCAAAGACAGCCAAGTACTCTGCTTCTTGCTTGCAACCCCATAAAAATTTCCCTCCTTGGGCCTTCTTGGCCTGATATTTTGTAAAGATTGATTCCTTGTTGGTGCCCATCCAACATTAAATAAACCTGCTTCCAAATCCCGGGTGTTGTGTCAGTATTTCTGTTGCCATAGTATGTGGTGAATTGGCCAGGAAGACCGACTGTGTTGACCTCTTTTGTAACCTGTTGTGGCCCTCACAAGCAGAGCGGAACTCCGCCAGGTCCTGATGGGAAGGCATGATTTCTTGAGTCCCCTCAGAGGTCTGGAGGAGGATTCTTAGCTCCCTGTTTGAATGGTTCAGACTCAAAATGGAGGAGGACACAGTATACTTGCCTAACAGATTCTGGTAAGACCCCTGGGGAAAACCCGGTTAGTCTGTCAGTCCTGCTTAGCTCAAGCAAAAGGAGAACCTGATCAACTCTCTATAGTCAGGGCCATCTTCAAGGGAAGGGGGTTGGAATGGTTGGAATGTTTAACCTCTGAGTGCCTGATGAATGAATGGGTGAATGAATGGAATGACAGCATAAAGCCTTAGGCTGCTCCATCTGTGGACCAAGAGTGGGAAGCACTGGTCTTAGTGGCTGATTGGGCCCTTCCCTGCAATTCCGTGGTCATTAACATATGGCATAATGGAGGCCTTGCACCCTCCTTAGCTAAGTCACGGCTAAATCCCCTTGAGGAGCATGGTCAGGAGGGCATCTGAATGATCTCTCTCTTTGAGGGGCACCCACCTTTTGTCTGTTGTGCCATCATTCAAGGATACACAACACACATGTAGAAAGTCAGAATAAGAATTAAGTGGTCAAAACCTGATTGCAGGGAAAAAAATTAAAACAGGATTTTCTGGTAATTACAAAGTTAAAAATGAAATCAAACTGCTCTTCCCTGCATCTGAAGAAAAAAGAGATCTAGTCTTCCTGAGAACTCTGCCACAGCAAATAAACCACTCTTGTTGGCCCCTGCAGCTGCCGCCAACACCCATAACTTCACTCCTCACTGCTGACCTGTGTGACTCAAGTCAACTGAACTTGTTCTAGCCATCCACTGCCTGCATTGGACCACAGAGGCCCGCCCTCCGGAGCCTCTGCTTCACAGATACGCTCACATGTCTGTTCTGGTCAGCCGGCTTCATTTCTAATGCCCACCTATGATGACTGTCAGCAATTCCTTCTGGCTCTGTTCAACACAGAAATGTCCACATTTTGACTGAGGAAAGCTGCCCTGTCAGCCCTGATAAATGGGTTGCCTTGGTCTTTCCCAAAGGTTGCCCCACCTAGGAGCAACAAGAAACAAAGCAACTCAGTCAAGCATTTCTCAAAGGCATCAAAGGGTGGGGCAAAACTCCCAGTAATATGTCAAAAGTTATAGCTATTACCCAGAAGCCTGATAAATCCCTTACTAATACACAGTTACAACAGCTATGGACATTAAAGAATAAATGCCCATTCAGACTAAAAGATAAGAACTCTCAAAAGCTTCAACCTGGATCAGATGACAACACTTTTATCAGTCTGATGGGCACAGATAGGCCAGACCGAGCTCCCTTCTTCCTGGTAAACAATGAAACAGAACTTTGTAGTTATTCAAAAGTCCCCTCTGCCAGAAAAGGGTTACCATTACTGGGACAACTGGGACTCTTGCCTCTCACCCCTTCTGCCAGGCAAACTTTCAGCCTGAGAGGACATCTCACCAAGCATGAGTTCCTGTTTGGGAAGAGACTTCCTCTTCAAGTTAAAGGCACTGAGCCAATCAGCCTCCCTCTTGTTTAATGCTGCATCAACCTGAGACAGATAACCACAATCCTAAAACTCTGAAAACTCTCCTCCCCAAGGTATGAACTGAAGATTCATCTCTGGGTCTGCTCCAATAGTGAGTGAACTCTGTGAGTCCCATTGCTGTCAGACAATATCCTGTCATGGGAAGCACACATGCATACAGCCACACCTCAGCCACCTGAAGCAGTTTGGGATCCTGATAGACTGTTAATCATCTTGAAACACTCTTCTCCTCCTGATAAAAGAAAGTGCAATGGGGATTGCTAGCCAGGATCTTTGTGCCATCAAAAATGCAGCCATCACCTCAAAGTCTGTGGTTCCCAACCCACACACCCTTTTTGGACTGTTACCTTCAGGTGCCACCTGGTTTGCACTTCTAGATTTAAAGGATATCTTTCTCTGCCTATGAGTTGCTCCCATAAGGCAGCCACTCTTGCCTTTAACTGGAAAGATCCTGAGACAAGAAAGAAGTCACTTGGACTCAATTGCCACAAGGGGTTGAGAAATCTCTCAGTATTTTCAGAGAGGCTCTAACAGCAGATCTGGCTAAGCCACCAGCACCTTTTCTCAAGAACAGCCTGTTTTGCTGTTCCTTCCAGCTTTGTCACAGTCCCCAAAGCAAACAGTACCCTCATGCCACAACAAACCTGACTAGGAATTTAAGCACACATCTAGAAGCTTCAGAACCACTAAATGTTTATAGACTCTCAAACTGCTAAAACACACCTCTCCCAGCTTTACAGAGCTGACACCATGATTTGAAATAAAAAGACTACAGTTCTGAACCCAAAGTTTAAGTGACCTGGATGCAACCTCCCAGAGATTCAAAAATTTGTTTACTCTCTTTGGAGAAGCCTCACAGTTGACCTCACTAGTTTCCCAGCACAAAATATCACTGTACTTCTGATTAATGTCACCTAAGCTGCCTGGTGGAAAGACACAAAAGCTCTGATGCAGTATCTGGCAGAAACTAGCTACAAGATATCTGAAGAAAAGGCATGAATCTGCAAATGACATGTGGCTACAAAGATGCTTACTTGGACGGTCAGCCCCCAGGAGAACCCAGTGGTCTACCTGTACAAACACTTGGATCCAGTCACTAAGGGCTGGATACCCTTTGTCTTCATGCTGTAATAGCCATTGTCCTTCTGATCAAAAAAACTGACACACTTACCTTAGACTGAGACCGAATGGTCCGGGTCACTTTCTGTACTGGAGTTCCTGAACAGTTTCACAGACCTGCCTACCAGGCTGGGCGCACTAGCCTTTGACTGCCTGACACTGACAGATGAACTATTCTCAAGCCAACCAGACTTAAAATCAACCCCTTGATGGATGCTCAGTACATATGTCCTGTTTACAGATGGAAGTAGATCTCATAGGAAGGGGTTCCAACAAATTAGACATGCTGTGGTCACCTTGGACAAAGTTATTTTGTCCCATGCTCACCCATAGGGCTGGTCTACACAATGAACTCATGTAGGCCCACAACTGGCCTGGAAATGAAAGGGTCTACTGCTTCCTGCTGCTGTATGGAAACTCAACAAAACAATAAAACATAATCCTACAGGAACAGCTTGTAATTGGTTCCATAAAATTTATCTAAAAGACCAGCTATACCTGTAGACAACTGCACATAACATATGACTCAGGTGCATATTAATTACCTTTACAAGTTTCAGAAACAATCTTTAGATCCACCATTCCAGAGTTAAAAGAGCCCATTCCGACAATTGCTGGAGAGTTTACCTGCAGCAGATAGTTTCTCCGAAGTTCACTCTGAAGCAAGGACACACTCAAAACCCTGCTCTAGTCACTGTGGGCTCTGACCAGTCCACACACGGCTGAAGCCTGAGGACGCTGTCCACAGAATTGCTCCATACCTGTTCACCCGTTGATGTTTGTGCCTTTTCAGGCTGCTTACCCCAGTTCTTGCTTCCACTTCAGCTCAGAGATACTGTATTGTCCAACTTGGTTTTTGATCCCCATGTCCCTGCTACTTGTGGGTTTTGCCTTAGCTCTATAGATGGTGACCCCAAGAAAATAGCCAATCTTGGGAACCTTGGCTAGGGCCCATCCCTAGGGCCCATTCTACCTGGGCCTTGTCTCAGAAGATTACATGTAACATGCCCAGCAAAGTTATGCCAGAGAAACTAAAAGAGGGAGGAAATGTAGCAAAAACTGCACCCCCCCGTATACTTCAGTGGCCCAGGTAACATTTCCTTTTACAGTTCCTGTTACTTCTGTTGCTTAGAAACAGCTGGTCACTGTGATGCCTTCTAAGAACCATTCAAAGACAGCCAAGTACTCTGCTTCCTGCTTGCAACTCCATAAAAGCCTCACTCCTTGGGCCTTCAAGGCCTGACATTTTATAAAGATTGATTCCTTATTGGTGCCCATCCAACATTAAATAAATCTGCCTCCAAATCCTGGGTATTATTTTGGTGTTTCTGTTGCTGTAGCGCTACTTCTATGAGATTTTTCTGGGGGTTCTTGACATAGACTGGGGCACTGCAAGAATTTGGCATGATTTGACCAACTGTCTGTAGATACAAAAAGGAACTAGATAGAGGGGAGGTGCTAGAATTGGAGAAAGAATGTACATGTTATTATAGCCAGAAATATATGAGAGAAGACTTTGTTCCCCTTACTAATTTTCTCAAAATTGGTAATGGACAGCTGCATCTGTATTGCCATTCTATCTTGCACCTTGCTGAGCAAGCTCTTAAAAGGAGCAGATGGTCATAAGCAGTGGAAAAGGAATGAGTAATCATTTTAAATGTAGCACCAGTTCTTAGAGTTTGGGTGATACCATCATTTTAAAAAAACATAATAAACATAGAAACTACAGTTAAAATCTTGAATCAAAATTGAGAAGTAAAACAGATTTGGTTTGGGGAAAGAATCTGGTTATTGATATAGTACAACTTTCTACTTCAAGTTCAGCAAAAAGGCAAATTTGTGGTAAGACTTATGAACCTGAAGCTTACAACTCTTCTCTTGCTCAAGTTCCACTCTATGGATTGTCTCTTCACTCTGTTAGTTGTTTCCTTTGCTGTTTGGAAGACTTAGAATTTGATATGACCCTATTTGTTGATTCTTTATGTTATTTCTTGTGTAATTTTGGTTTGGCTTAGAATGTCCTTGCCAATGCTTATGTCTTCAAGAGTTTTACCTATTTCAACTGCCAGCAGGTTAAGAGTTTTGCTTTCATATTTAGAGCTTTGATTCATTTTGATTTTAGTTTAGTACAAGGCAAGAGATATGGACCTAGATGCAGTCTTCTGCATGTGGGTAGCCAACTTTGCCAGAATGTTTTGCTAAAGATGCTATCTTTCTTCCAGCATATATTTTGGGCTCCTTTGTAAAAGATCAGGTGGTTGAATGTACCCGGGGCTGTTTTTGTACTCTCTCTTCTGTTTCACTGATCTTCATGTCTGTTTTTATGCCACTACCATGCTGTTTTTATCACTGCAGCTTTGTAACATAATTTAAAATCCAGGATTGTGATGCTCCTGGTTTGCTCTTATTGCCCAGGATTGCTTTTGCTATTCTGGGTCTCTTCTGTTTTTCTGTGAATTTTAGGGATTGTTTTTTCTAGTTCTGTGAAGAATGCTGTTGAAATTTTGATTGGGATTATGTTAAATCTGTATATCAGTTTTAGATATATGGCCATTTTAACAATAATATTCCCATTTTCTGATATTCTTTTCTATCTCTTTTTCCAGAGTACTATAGTTTTCATTGTACAGGTCTTTACCTTTCTAAGCTAGGTTAATCCTTAACTATTTAAATTTTATCCTATACCTATTTTATGACCATGTATTAATCATATTAAAAGTTGTTTTTACACTTTTGCCCTTTGCAGTCTATGCTATACTGTTTGTTATTGGCATTTAGTCTTTGATGTGGAAGAAGAAAGGAAGGAAAGCAGAGGAGGGGGAGAAAGAGGCTGTAAGTCAGTAGGCGGAGAGGTACATAGGGGAAATATTAATAATTTTTAAAAATAGAGGGTCAGACTCCGTTGAAGGTCTTTTATATTTGCAGTAAAGGGCTTGTCTTGGGGTTTTAGAGAATATTTGTGTGGATGTGGGAGTGAGGTAGGGGTAACTAGGGATTGAAGGATGCTGTAAGGTTGTCTGAATGTGTTGATATGTCTGTGGTTAATTCTGTTTGAATCCTCTGGTAGCAATTCTGTTAAGGGTACCCCAACCTGACCATAAATTGTAGTTTTCAACTTAAAGCATTGGTTAGCTCTTACCCTATTTTGTACAAACACAGGCACGGGCTATATATACACCACATGAAAGGTGGTGAAGAAGCAAGGGAAGGTAAACTAAGAATGAGTGAAGAGTGTAGAATAGAGAGGAAAGATTAAAAGGAGAATGACCAAAGGAGATCAGAATAAAGAAAAAAAAACTTGAAAAGAAAAATTTGAAAAGTAAAACATAAATTTTTTTGTTTTTTGTTTTTGTAAAACATAAATGTTGATACAGAAGCAAGAGCTGAAGAAAAGAAAATTAAAGGAGAGAAGGGGGGAAAAATACAAAAACTGACGAGGACCCAGAACAGGCGCTCCGGAAAAATACACAAAACCACGGCGTCCCTCGGCCGTGGAAGTCGTACTGGCGCTGTCCGTCCCCGGTCCGTCCCCTTCCTGGTCCCTCCCCTTCCCTATCCTCCTCCGGATGCCAGTCCCCACCCCCATCTGGCCCTGTCCGTGTCCCGTCCCCGTCCCCGTCCCCGTCCCCGTCCCAGGGGTGTGTGGCTGCAGGCCCCAGTGGCGTCTGCGAGGGGCCAGTGTCACCTCCCTGCCGTGTGCCGATCTTCGGGCGAGGTTAACTGCAGTGTTTGTCTCTGTCTCAAGATCCAAACGCCCCAGTTGGTTTGGGAAGAGGCTGCCTGATCCTGAGCTCTCCTTTGCTGTCCGTCCGCTCCCGGTGGCAGGGCACACCCGACGCTCCCCGCGCCAGCCGCGGCGCCCTTTGTAAGACCTGCAACATCCATGTCGCCAGTTTTCTGCCCCAGCTGAGCCTCTGCGTCTTTTCACGCTCAGGTCCCAAACCATCCTAGTCTCAAGAGCTCCCCTCTCCAGCCCGTAGGGCCTGGCGCAGTCCCCAGGCTTGGTGTGGGGACCGTTGGCACGTGACGGTGGTTGGGGTTTAGTTTCCGCTGACTCCGATCTTTCCAGGCTTCACGGAAGCTGCAGAGAAGCGCCCGCTGCGGGATGACTGGGCTGCCTTCTCCGCGGTTCTCAGGGCTGTGATCCTCCACTCCCTGCTGGATGCCCAACCCGTTCGCAGTGTTGAGCCTCTGTCCAGGGCACCGGGCTTCCCTTGTCAGCGCGGGGAGGATAGACTGCTGCCAGGACTCAGTGCTCAGAATGGTGGGCAGAGGGACCTGGTTTCCCTTTTTGCACGCGTCGAGCGGGTGGGTTTCATGAGGCCCCAGCAGTCTACTCCCGGATGCATTTCCTCATTCAGTGGACAGGAGGATGTGCAAGGACGGGAAAAAAAGCCTGTTCCAGAAGTCTGGTTGCTGCAACCCTGGCTCCTTCCCTCTAACTGTTGCAGTTTTTGAGTGTGTGTGTGTGTGTGTGTGTGTGTGTGTGTGTGTGTGTGTGTGAGTTGGGAGTGGGAGGATCTGCAGCATGACTGTTTCTCCTTTTTAATGACCCATATCTTTGACCCATCTTTGACCTAGATAGATTGTCTTTAAGACTGATTTTCCTCTTCTGGGTGTGATTGCCTCCTTCATTTCAGAGTACCTGTTTTTTTCTGTGACTCTTTTCTAAGTATCTCTTAACACACCACCTTCTCTAATCAGCCATGGCAGATTTCCTCAAAATTTGTTATGCAACTGGGATCCAGAATTAGAACATACTGAATTGATACATGATGTGTTTCAAGCTAAATCATAACCCAAAATGTTACCATAAATTGTTCCAGTTGGCATTAATGATAGTATGGATAATATTTGGATCCAAATTGCTCTTGGCTGAAATTTAGCAAGCAATAAAATTATCCTGTCTATTTTAATCTATATTTGGTTCTAGATACTGTTAAGCCAATACTCTTGAGACCAAGGGTATCTCTAAAAGAAAAACATTGAGTAAGTCATTTTTACACTGTATTTATAGATACTGCTAAACCAAGACCGACCTTGGTCTTGGGGGGACTCTAAAATAAAACTGTTAAAATAAAATAAAATAAAAGTGGTGATTGAGCCATTCCAGAAAAAGAACTGAGTCTTGGGAGGAGTTTTCACAAACTACCAGAAGCAAGAGTCAGTAGCAGTTGGAAAATTCTCCACCGGATTTAGAGCTAGTACATTTTTATAAACTTTGGAGAAGGAATGCATAGGTTGTTCACATTGAATGTATATTGACTATAGATGAGAGGGCCTGGATTATGGGAAGAAGCAAGGAAAGCTTTGGGAAAGGAGATTAGGCCTTTATGAGAAGAGTTATAGCTTTAGATTGGTTGGGGTTAACAATCTGGAACATTTATAAGTCAGTGGGGTTTGTGGCTGTTGTGGTAGGCTGTGATCAAATTTAACTCAAGATTTCAATATGAACTACATTTTTGTCAGTTTTGCCAGCAGTTGCTCACAGATTAGCTTCCCTTATTTCAGCCTATCTCTATTCTCTGGCTAATTAAATTTAGGACATTTCAGAATTTTCCTTTTATCAGTATGGTATTACTTGAAATTATTCTCATAAACAAGACAAGTTTACCAGATGAGTTGTGAGTGGAAACACTCTCAGATAATTTAATTCTGGACTAGATATACATGTTCCTCTATTAATATAAATATGCTTTTAGAATAATTTTGTAACATATAAAGATACATCATTAATATAATGAGTATGGAAGATAATATCTAAAGAAGACTTACAGTGAAAGGCACATAGTCTTCTGGAACAAGGCAAGGGTCTTCCCTCTTACAACTCCTCTTCAATATAGTAATGGAGGTCCTAGCTAATGGAAGAAGACAAGAAAAGGGAATAAAAAATGTATGCAGATTGGCAAGGAAGGCAAAAATCTCTTGGCTACAAATGTGGTGTTGCCTATGTAGAAAATACAAAAATATCAACAAAAACAATTGGAACTAATAAGAGATATAGCAAGGTTGTAAAATATAGGGTAAAAATACAGAAGTCAATCACTTTCCTTTACAAATGCATTTTGAAATTTAAAACACAGTACCATTTAAATTAGCACACTTCAAAAAGTGAAATAAATATAAACATAACAAAAATAAGATCTACTGGTTTATATGTTGAGAAAATTTTCAAAACATCAAAGAAAGTTCACCAAGAATAACTAATCAGATGGAGTTATGAAAGATTCAATATTGGTTAGATGTTGTCTTAGTTACTTTTCTCTCATTGCTCAGACAAAATACTCATCACTCAAAATTAAGAAAGGAAAGGTTAATTTAGCTCACAGTTTGTGGAGGTTTCAGTCTAAATCATCTGGCTCCAAGGCAGAGTGGTATGACATAGGGGCAAGAATTCTAGGTTGCAGCAGACAGCAAAAGCAACAAAAGCAAAAGAGGAGAGAATAAGTCTTTTTTCCTGTCTTATATTGTAATCAGGCTATTCCCCTCTGGGTGGATGTAGCACTCACACAATCTCTACCTTCCTCTTGCACAGGCTCAGGATGTTTACAAAATGAAGACCCTGGCCCCTGCTGAATTGCTTAGCTAAACTTCTCAACTTCTCAAGTTGACATGGTGTATCAACAATTACAGCCCACTCCTTGTTAACTTGGTAACAAGAAACATTTCTTTAAACAAGTTTCCAGATACAAAGATATGCTTATTCTTATCATTTCACAAAGTGAACATTGTAACACAGGTTTAACAATCTTTGAGAACCAGTATTAAGTCTATCAACATTATACTAGAGTGATAACATTTCACCCTTGCCCACCCAAAGATTCATGCTCACCCCCTTATGCAAAAGGCATTTAGTCCATCTCTAAGAGTTGCCAAAATCCTAACAGTTTCAGCATTGCTGAAAAGTCCAAGTTCCAAGTCTCCTTTGAGAACTAAGGAAAATTTTTAGCTGTGACCCCCTGTACAAACGAAAACAAAGTTAAACATTTCCAGTATTCAATGGCACAAGATAAACATTTTCAATTCAAAAGTTACAAACAGAAGGATATAAAGGAATGAGACCAAAGCAACTCCAAAATCCAGCAGGGAAAACATCAAGTCCTGCAGTGCTCTGTGAAGGATACAAGGCAATCTGTGGCCAATGCCTTGTGACTACACCCCTGTGGCATTTTCCATGGTAGTAGCTTCCACAGCTTCTCTTTTGGGCCTGCTCTGCTCCCTCCTTGCAGGTTTCCTCAGATGATCCACATTCCTGGAATTTCCAAACTTCTAGGTTCTCCACTGCACTTTTGGCTTCACCCTTACAGCTTCACACATCGCCCTTTTAGGGGGAAACTACCTGGCCTCCCAGGCCTTCTGAAATCAGGGTGGAAGCCTTCTTAATCCCCAAACTCTTGCAATCTGCAAGTTCCTAAAACCAGTGCCATGTGGATGATACCCAGGTCTGCTGCCAGCTGGAGCAGTAGTCAGACTTCTCTTTCTTGGCTGTAGAGGTCAAGTGCCTGGATTGCTGGACACTTTGAATACCATTGTGAGGAAAAGTTCTTTCACACCACTGCCATTCCAGAACATGGTACTCTGCAGCTGTCTTCCTCAAGCAAAGTTTTTTACTTTAGCAGTTTTGAGGCTGCAAAGGTTGGAGACTCACTGCTTCTTGTGATGCCCTCCAGGCCATCTTTTCTATTCTCCTGTTTTTTCTCAGCAATCAAAATCACCTCTGCTCTATATTTTCAGTCTACAGCTTTACTGGACCTCCATTCTGGCCAAACTCCAACATTTTAAATCATGCTGCTGGGCCCTTTGCTCTTGATTCTCAACATAAATCTGGCTAAAATCCCACAGCAATGGACAGGCCACTACCTCAACATTAGATTGCCTTGATATTTCTTCTGCCAGATTAATTAGTCTACACCCTTAATCTCAGTCTTAGGCCAAGTCTCTGGACATGAGCAAAATGCAGACTAACTTTCTGCCAGGTCATAACACACATCATCTGTAGCCCAACAACCAATACAGTGCTTCTCCCCAGCAGAAATCTCCTGAGCCTGGTCTTTACCTGCCAGATTTCTATCAGTCTTCTGGTCCTCAGAGCTCTTACCAGAACCTCTGATAAAGAACTGCCTAAAATGTTCCAGCTCTACTCTTTCAGGCAACATCTCTGAACCTTTCCAAACACTTCCCACAAGCCCTTTCCAAAGGCTCTTGAACCACATGGTCAGATATAGTCACAGCAACAACTCCACTCTGGTAATAAATTCTGTCTTAGTTACTTTTCCTTTTGGATAACACAAAATACTCAAATCCTAAAATTAAGGCAGGAAAGGTTTATTTAGCTCATGGTCTGTGGAGGTTTCAGTCTGTAATCAGCTCCAAGACAGAGTGGCATGTCACATGGGCAACACCTCAAGGTGGCAGAAGACAGCAAAAGTAACAAGAGCAAAAGAGGAGAGATCAAGTCTCTTTTCCTCCCTTATATTGTAAGCAGGCTACCTGTCTCCAGGTGGATGTAGCACTCACACCATTTCCCTGCCCTCCTCTTGAACAAGGTTTTACAAAGTGAGGACCCTGGCCCTATGATGAGTTGCTTAGTGAATCTTCTAAATTTCTCAAGTTGACACAGTGTATCAGCCATTACAGATGTGTGGTTTTCAGATTCAATCTATACATGCAACACAATCCTGGTAAAAATCCCAGTGAATTATTTTGTGATAACGATAACCTTATTCTAATATGTACATCAAGAGGCAAAAGACCCAGACTAGGATCCTAAATATTAAAAGAGAAGAACAAATCCAATGACTAACACTATTCAACTTCAATAATTACTGTCCAGTTAACGTATTCAAGACAGAGCAATATTCATAAAAGAAAAAATAGATCAGCAATAGTATATATAAAAGGCATGAAACAGACCCACAGAAGCACTGTCAACTGATCTTTGATCAATTAACAAAGGCAACATAATATAGCAAAGATACTCTTTTCAACAAAATGGACAATGTAAAAAAACTGAACCTAGTCACAGTTCATATCTTTCATGAAAACTCACAATGAATTGTAGCCCTCAAATTGAAACATGGAACTATAAAACTGAGAAAGATAACAAAGGAGAAAACTTAGATGACTTTGGATGTAGTAGTGAGCTTTGAGATTCAAAACCAAATATACAACCCATGTTTTAAAAAAGTTAAATTGGATGTCCTTAGAATTGAAACTGCTGCTTGCAAAAGATACTCTCAAAAGTAAAATAAGACAAACCCTAAGCTACGAGAAAATATTTGCAAGGTACACATGATGTGAAAAATAAGGAAAGAATACTTAAAACTTAACAATAAGGCAATGAACAACTCAGTTAAAACATTGAATAAAGATTTGAGCAGACATCTCATTAAAGAATATATGCTGATGAACAGTAAGCGCTGAAATTCAGCAAAATAAAATATCAGTGAGATAACACTACATGCCTAGTAGATAGGCAAAAACCCAAAGCAATTACATCACAAGTGGTAATAAAGAAGAGAAGCCACAGGAATATACATCCATTGCTGAAATACAAAATGATACAAGTTTGGTAGTTTCATATAAAATTAAACATACTCTTACCATATGATCCATCAATAAATTTCTTAGTTTTACTTACATGAATTGAAAATATAGGTTTACACAGACACTTGTACACAAATATTTGTAATGGTTTGCTCATAGTATACTACCAAAACTTGGAAGCAACCAAGATGCCATTTAGTTGGTGAATAAACTTTAATCAATCCAGACAATAAAATATTTTTGAGTGATAAAAATATGAGCTATGAAGCCATGAGAAGATATAGGGGAGATCTTAGATGTATAATATTAGGTGAAATTAGCCAGTCTAAAAAGCCTATACAATATATGATTCCAACTTTATGATATTCTGGGCAATGCAAACCTATGGAGACAGTAAAAAGACCTCCGACCTCTTGAGGTTAAAAAGGATGAAGGGATGAACAGGCAGAGAACAGAGGATTTTTAGGGCAGTGAAACTGTTCTGCAGGATGCTATAGTGGTGAGTACACGTCACTGAAAATTTGTCAAACCATAGATAAGGCAACATTGACAGGGAGTGCTAATGTAAAGTATACATTTTGGGTGGTAATGGCATGTCAGTGTAGGTTCATCAATTGTAGTGAGTACCACTACCATGTAGGATATCAAGTTGGCAGTGTGGGAATGTGTATGTGATTTCCACTCAATTCTTTTATTTTTGTGCATTTAAAACTGCTATAAAACTTGTCTATCAATTTAAAGAAGTGAAGTGGTCTATGTTAGCTTTTTATCATTGTGACAAATACTTGAATTAAACAATTTAAAGGAAGAAGTTTTCTTGGCTTACCATTTCAGAGATTTTGGTCCATGTTAAGATCTCTCCAACACAAAACCATCAAGGTAGAAATAGGAGGAAGAGGAAAGTTGAGTCAGGAAGCAAAATGAAAGGGAAGAAAGCTAGAGAGAGGCTGGAGACACCCTTCAGGGCATACCCACAGTGACCCATTTGCTGCAGCTGGACCCTACTTCCTAACAGCCCATCCAGCTAATGAACTCATCGGTGGATTAATCCACCAACTAGGCTAGTACCCTCATTTTTCACTCACCTCCCTAAGCATATTTTAATTCAATCAAGTTGACAATCAAGATTATCTGTCTCAAGTCCACCCCGTGTCAACTTGCTACCTAGAGAGAGTCTCCATTTTAGCTTCAGCTGACACTCACAGCTTCATGCATTGCTCTCTCAAGGACTGCCTGCAAGTGCTCCAACTGTGTCCACATTGCTTTATCTCCATAGCCTTTCTTTGAGATCTTCCTGGAAGCTTTCATGATTCCACAACTCTTGCATTCTGCATGCCTGGAAAAGCATCATCATGTGGACAATGCCAAGATCTTCCAATGGCTCCAGCAGTATCTGGGCCCACGTGGACCATGGCTTCAGGGGGATCTGAGTGTCTGGATAGTTGCGAATAGTGAGGGCTGGGGATATATGCTCAATGGAATAAGCGCCTCCCTAGCAAGCGCAGTGTCCTGAGTTTGATCCCTAGTACTACAAAAAAAAAAAAAAAAAAGGTGAGAATAGTGAAATGAATCCTGGAGAACAAATCTCTTAGGGAGCCCTGTTCCAATCAGGTGAACCAAAGATTTTCCTTCTCAAATGAAAGATTTGTACTATTCCATCCATGAGCCAGTGGTGAAGTGGGATCTTTCTGATTCCTGAGATGCCCCAGACATCTTTCCTATTGTCTCAAGGCAAATTACTTAGCTTCTTTTTGATGGTGTTAATCTTTTCAGTAATAATACTGTCTTTGACTCTAGCTTTTCACATTTCCTTTTTAGCCAAGCTGCAAGTTTTTCAAATCTTTTCGCTCTATTTTTGCTTCTGGTTTTCACTGTTAATCTACCTAAAAGAACCTAGCAATACCTATGCCACAATTTGAATGTTGTATTACCCTAAAATTTCATCCATCAGATAACTATGCAGTTTGTTAACCTTTAAATCCAGCTATCTACAAAATCTTAGGCAAGCTCTTTGTCATGATGTAACATGAGTGTCCTCTAGTCCAATTCTCAATAAAGTTCTCCTTCCCATCTAAAATATGAACAGTCTTTACTGTACATATTCCTATCAGCATTCTTCTAAATCCAGGCTAGAATTTATCAAGCAGGATTTGAGGCTTTCTCTAGTCCATTTTTCCAAACTTTCCCAAAGTCCTCTCACAAGCCAGTTCCAAAAGGTTCTGATCCACATGCTCAGATAAAGCCAAAGCAAATTTTCTGTATTAATTAGCCTTTCACTATTGTGAAAAGTACTTGAGATAAACCTTTTAAAGAAGGAAAAACATCTATTTGTTCATTTGTTTGGAGAAGGTTTTTTCCCCTCCTAGCTTCAAAGTTTTTGGTCCAAGGCAGAAGCATTAAGGCAGAAGAGTATGGTGGAGGTAAGCTGCTTACTTTATGGCCTCTAGAGAGCAAAACACAATGGGAAGAGCTGGAGAAGAAGGAGCCAGGGACATAAGCACGGCCCTACTGACCTACTCTAACTAGGCCATCCCTGTTAACAGCTTTCTCACCTAATGGATTCTTCAATGGAAATTACCCCTTGTTTCAATACCAGTGAAATTATTACTCCTGTCAAAAGCACTAACCTTCACTCCACACAGGACACCTCTAAAATCATCACATGAGATCTGAGTGCTCTCAAAACACTACTAGTCAATCCACCAGGCAGGCAAGAATACTGTGGATTTAGGCCACATTGGATGCCAATTATCAGGGACTCCTACAGGGAGTCCAGTCCAATCTAAGGATTGGAGTGAGCCTCCAGTCTCCTGCAAGGTACTACAATGCATGATGATAGAGAAAGAACAAGAAACAAACAGCAATCAGCAGGGATTTGGCATTACCAGTTGTTCACGGAGAACAAAAGGCCATGAGGCAGCCAGAACTTCAGCATTTGTTGATTGAGGAGGGAATTTTCAATGACTCAGATGGTGGAAGTGGTCTTATGCTAAAAAGATCTTCCCCTGGAATATCATTAGTCATAGCAGTCTTAGCTTAGTCTTAGTGGTCTTAGTATTAGTTTTAGTGGTCTTAGTCTTTCTCTTAGTCTTAGTGGGTGGGAGAAGATGGCTCACCCCTAATGAAATGAGAAATCTCAAAAGGATGATACAAAAATCCCAAGCCTCCATTCATCCTTAGGTAAGTGTTTTAGTTACTGTTCTCTCATTGCTCACACAAAATACTCAACACCCAAAATTAAGGATGGAAAGGTTAATTATTTCACAGTTTATGGAGATTTCAGTCTAAATCAGCTGGCTCCAAGGCAGGGTGGCATGGAACAGGGGCAACAGTTCAAGATGACAGAAGACAGCAAAAGCAACAAGAGCAAAAGGCGGGGAGCAAATCTTTTTTCCTCCCTTATATTGTAAGCAGGCTCTCCATCCACACAGTCTCCATGCCCTCCTCTTGCATAGGCTCAGGATGTTTGCAAAGTGAGAACCCTGGCTCCCTGCTGAATCACTTAGTTAAGCTTATAAATTTTCCAGTTCTCAAGTTGATGCAATGTATCAACCATTACAATCTACCCCTTGTCAACTTGGCAATCAAAAACATTTATTTAAACAGATTTACAGATACAAAGAAATGATCATTCTTATCATTTTACAACTACATTAAAACTACACTATAATACAGGTTTAATAATCCTTAAGAATTAGTATTAAGTCTATCAACATTATATTACATTAGAACCATCATATTTGGCACCCCACAGACTTATGCACATGCCTTCATGCATAAGAGATTTAGTCTATCTGCAAGAGTTGCCAAATCTCTAACAGTTTCAGCATTGCTGAAAAGCCTAAGTCCTAGATCTCCTCTGAGATGTAAGACAAACTCTTAGCTGCAAGTCCCTATACCAATGAAAAGTTAAACACTTCCAAGATTTAATGGTACAAGATAAGTATTTTCATTCCAAAAGTTACAAACAGGAATACAAAGGAATGGGACCAAAGTATGTCCAAAATCCAGCAGAACAAACATCTGAGGCAATCTGTGGCACGTTGTAGACTCCAAAGCCCTTCATTGGCTCCACATGTAAGGCATTTCTCACGGTTGTAGCTCCCATGGCTTCTGTCTTAGGTTATCTTTGCTCCCTCCTTGCATATTTCCTCAGATGATCCACATTCTGGGATTTTCCAAACTTCTCAAATCTCCACTGAACTTTTAGCTTCACTCTCACAGCTTCACACACTGCCCTCTCAGTGGCACACTACCTGGCCTCTCAGTCCTTCTGAAATCAAGGTGGAAGCCTTCTTAACCCCACAACTCTTGCATTCTGCATGTACTTAAAACCAGTGCCATGTGGATGATGCCAAGGTTTGCTGTCAGCTGGAGCAACATCCAGGCTTTCCTCTCTTTTGGCTATAGGGTTTGAGTGCCTGGATTGCTGGACACCCTGAATTCAATTCTGAGGAAAAAACTTGTATGCTGCTGCCATTCTGGAACATGGTGTTTTACAGCTTTCTTCTCTAAGCAAGGTCTTTCACTTTAGCAGTTTTGAAGCTTCGTAGAGTGGAGACTTGCTGCTTCTTGTGTTGCCCTTACACCATCTTTTCTATTCTCCTATTCCAGCTCAGAAATCTAGAGCTCCTCAGCTCCATCTTTGCAGTCCATGACTTTACTGGAGCAAACTCAAAACATTTTAAATCTGTCTTAAAGCCCCCAACAATAGCCATGCCACAGCCTCAACATTCAATTGCCTTGAAACTTCTTCTACAAGATTAATTATCCCACTGTCCTTAATCTCAGTCTCAGGCAAAGTCTCTGGACACAAGCAAAATCCAGAAAAACTCTCTTCCAAGCTATAACACATATTGTCTGGACTCCAATAACCAGTGCACTCCTTCCCAGAAGAAGTCTTCTGAACCTGGTCTTTACTAGTGGGATTTCTATCAGACTTCTGGTCTTCTGAACCCTGACCAGAATCTCCCATACAGAACAGCCTAAGGCATTCCAGCTTTACTCCTTCAGGTGACATCTCTGAACCTTTCTAAACTCTTTTAACAAACCCTTCCCAAAGGCTCTTGAACCACATTGTCAGGTATAGTCACAGTAATAACACCACTCTTGGTACCCAATTCTGTCTTAGTTACTTTTTTCTGATTTCTGAGGCAAAATTCCTGACACCCAAATTACAGAAAGAAAGTTTTATTTATCTCACAGTTTGTGGAGGTTTCAGTCCATAATCAGCTGGCTCCAAAGCAGGGTGGCACAAGGGCAACACCTCAAGGTGGCAAAAGACAACAAAAGCAACAAGGGAAAGAGATGGAGCAAGCCTCTTTTCTCCCTTATATTGTAAGCAGGTAACCCACCCACACCATCTCTGTGCCCTCCTCCTGCACAAGCTCAGGATGTTTAGAAAATGAGGACTTTGGTCCCCTTTTGATTCACTTAATTAAGCTTCTAAACTTAAATTCTCAAGTTGACACAATGTATCAGCCATTAGAGAAAATATGTAAAACTAGCCTTTGTGAATTTGTGGTTCCCAACATGCTTCCTTGTCTCACATCTAAGTTTTTATTCTTTAATATAAGGAATTGAAGATATATGTGAGAGGGGAGAGAAATAGTGGTCATATTATCAAAGTAAATGGAAGAAATTTGTCTTGAGCAAGGGAAGATGTTGAGACTAGATAAAAATAGCTTTAGTAAATTATCAATTTTAAGAGGAAGTTGCCTTCTTTTGTAGATATAGCTTAGATAAAATACAAGATAACCCTTATTCAAAGTAATTTGATAATATCTATGAAAAGTACAAAAGTCATTTATTTGATAAACTCCATCTATGTGTTCCAACCTAAGGATTTAAATTACATATATACTAAGGATGTGTCTATGTAAGTTTTTAAATTTCATGTTATATGTAGCAGACTTTAAACAAATATAAGTTCTACAATAGTGCATTTTGCTAATAAATTTTGAGAAATTGATAAATGGAATATTAAGCAGTTGTATAAAAGAACGTAAAAGAATGTTTACCTAGTCAAACTACCAAAAACTACAAGATTCTGATATAGTTTTTATGTGTACATATATACAATTCTGGAAGTAGAAGAATTAAAAGAATGTCTATTATAATGTACATGTATATTAGAAACAATATGCTAACATGTATATTACAAATGTACATTATATGTATACTCTAAATTTATATTATGAAATACATATAAAGTGTAAAGTAAAATCTATTTACTTCTGTGTTCGAATTTGACCTGGAGAAAAATTCTGAAGGTCATTACTCACCTACTAATAAAAAAGAAAAAGCTGAAGAAAATCAAAATAAAAAACTCTTCAATTCTGCAGAAAATTGAGATTAAAGGGTAAAGTTCTTCCTTAAAACTGAGGAGATGGACAGATAAAAGATAATTACATTTTACCTAAAGCAGGAATTCTAAAGCAGAAGCCACCACACAATCAAGGATAAATGGAAACACTTTAAATCATGTTTGAAGAATTGCTAGTTCAATATGGAGTATTTTAAGAATTAAAATTCTCAAAGAGACCTCAGGCATGGGGAAGCACATTTCTGTGGATTTTACTTCCAAGACCCCTACAATAGTCTCACTATAAAAGTTTAAGAAAAATCCCTTTCAGGCTTCCAACAGGAGGAAAATAAAAGGAACCATCTGAAATATTGCTAGAACACTCTGTTCTCTTAAGCCTTGGAACTATTTTACTAGCACCAAAAGAGTAGAGTTTTGTTGAAACCTAAGCAGCTTGTGGAAGGGAAATATTCACAATTCAGTTCCTTCCCCTCTAGCATTCAAATGGGGAAGGGAAATATCCACATCAGACTCACAGAAAGATTAAGACCAAACTATGTGACCTTACTGCTTTCCTGCCTTCCACATATTATCAATATATCAACAGGGTTCCTGTTTAAACAGGGAATTGCAAGCCTCAGATTTTATTTTAAAAATCTGTAGAGACACAAAATGATAAGAAGGAAGAGGGGGAAAGACAGTTGAAATGGCTCTATCTTGGGACACGACTACAGCAAACAGTAAACACGGCCTAAATCTTAGTGAGCTAAACATAAAACACCACAATGATGTCCATATTTTCCTTTACCTAATACATTATGTCCAGCATTCAACAAAAAATTACAGGGCATACAGTCATAGTCTGGTTAGGCTGGTATGACAAAGCATTGGTAGATTATGAACAATAGAAATTTATTTCTCACTGTCTAAAGACTAGAAATCTAAAACCAAGTGACCAAGAGATTCAGAGGCTGGTGAGGGCCTTCTTTCTTGTTCATAGCTGGTACCATATCACTGAGCTTTCAAATGGTAGAAGGGTCTAGGGATCTTTCGGGGGCTTCTTTTATAAGTTCTCTGATCCCATTCATGGAGGATGCATTCTCATTATCTATTCACCTCCCAAAGGTCCCACCTCCTAACTTCATCACATTGGTGATTAGGTTTTAGCATATGCATTTTGAGGGGACATAAACATTCAGACCACATCATGTAAAATGGCAATAACAAAAACAGAAACGACAGCTTTAAAAGACAAATCCAGTAACCAGACTCAGACATGACAGAGAGTTTCCAATTATCACACCAGTAATTAACCTAACTGTGATTAACATGCTCAAGGATCTAATGGAAAAACTGAGCAACATGAAATAGTAGATAGGTAATGTAAGCAAAGAGACAGAAACTCAGAATTAAAATGAAATTCTTGAAGTCAAAACACTGTAACAAAGATGAACAATGACTTTGACAGGCTCATCAGTATATTGAGCATGGCAGAGGAAACATTTATTAACAGTTGTTTCTAATTGAGTGGTATGGAAATTTTGACTATTGGGTAGTAGGGGGAATTTTAATGTTGTCTCTCTCTTTGCTTCCTAGCTGCAATGAAGTGAATAAAGTCCTCTCTACCACAGGCTCCCTATGTTTTGCCTTGCCACAGGCCCGAAGACAGCAGGGCCAAATGAACATGGACCGAAATTTCTGAAACTCTAAACCAAAATGAATCTTTCCTTTTCTAGAGTTGATTTTCTTACGTATTTTATCACTATGGTGGAAAGCTAGTTAGCACATCTCTATAAAGAAAAAACTCCAAGAAATAACCTGTAGGCGGTGGCATCCTTGCATTCACACTGATCACAAAACATTGTCGTCTATTCCAAGATTAGTGATGATGCATCCCTGTCTAACTCTAGGACAGTACTATCTGTAGCAAGTGTTTGGAAAATAATAAGTATTTTCTTTACCTGGGGCTAAAATTAACAGCTGATTATCTGCCTCTTAATGTTTTAGTACCTGGAATAGACGATAAACATGATCACAAGTAGGAAGATAGTCAAGATACTAGGTACTGGTAGTAGATTAAAATGTGTCAGTTACTACCACAAAATTTTACATAAATGTCAGAGCTTACTGTACTGCTTAAGATAGGGTTTCAACTTGGTTGGCTTTGGGATCTGCCTCAAGGATTGGTGGAGAACAGTTCTAGGTGTCCAGATGGGTCGTGGAGGTATGACCTTGGGATCTATGTCTAATCGCTCACTCCACCACTCTGCAGTGTTTCCCAGACCTGCTTCTGGGTTTCCATATGTTAAGCAGTTTTGCTCCACCATGTCCTTCCACTATAAGCTTTCTAACTGGGAACCTGCTAACCAAGTATTGAATATCCAGAAACCATGAACTAAAATAAACTTTTCTTCTTTGTGAGTATGAGGTATTGTGTCTCAGTGCTGGGAGAGTTGATCAACATACCAAGTCTCCTTAAAATGTTAGAAAGATTTTGGAGGCCACAGATTTATGGAATGGAAGTCAGTAAAATAACAGCAAAAGTGCACAAGATCAAGGAACAGGACAGAGAAAGAAGCCAAGTGCTGTTCAAGAAGCAAGTACTAATAACACAAATCTGTGTCCTCTTATGACTGACATTCATATGCATATTAAACATTGTGTGACTGTAAGGCTGGGTGGATTATGTTTGTCAAAGGTTATTTACATCTCAAAAATGAACTAACTTTTAAAACCATGGGATCCTTTAATTCACTCAGTAAATATTTGCTGAGCACCTACACTGGGGAGATCATGGTGTGCAAAACAGAAATTTTCTGCTCCCGTGAAGTTTAGGGTCCGGAGGTGAGGTGAAACATCAAACGGTATTAAAATATGTGTAATTGCAGAGCAATGTGAATAAGTGCTCCAAGAAGAAGGAAAATGGTTCATGGAGTTTATATCAAATATCCTGATCAAGCAAATATCTGGAAGGAAATAATCATTAAACTGAGATCTGAAGGAAGAATTGGAATGTCATGTGCCTTAAAATGAAACAGCATTTTCCCAGAGGGTTGGTGTGACTGTTAATTGAGATTTGTCAATTTGCCCGGGTTAAGAGATGCACAGGGAAGTTAGCGTAGCACAATTCTGTGTGTTCCAAGTCAAACGCGGAAACATTACTTTGGATACTGTAGATGGTCCCTGACTCCTTCGACGGCACTTTTCCCTCGCTCAGCTGTCACAAACTTTGTTCCACTATATCCTTCCGCCACAGTGTTTCTGCCTTCAAGCCAGCTTACTAAGAAGCAACCTGAAACTGTGAAAAAGATTAAACCTCTCTTGTTTAAAGTTGTTGCTTATGAGTATTATATCACAGAGATGGGAAAGGTGACTAATATAGAAAATTGGTACCAAAGAAGTAGGGTTGTTGCTATGACTATACTTAATCACACAGTTTGGAATAGAGCTTTTGAAACTGGTTTTGGGGGATATTTGGGAAAGTTGGAGAAGCAGACTGTAGAGCCCCTAGAATGCTACAAGTAGAGTACGCTTGGTGACTCTTATCAGAACTCAGAGGACCAGAACTCTGACAGTAATGTGTAAAGTCCAGGCTCATGAGATTTCAGTTGGTCATGAAGACTGTTGAGAAGTGGACTAGAGCTGATGTATTTGACACACTGGCAAACAATTTTTCATCATTTTATCTGTGTCCTGAGAATTTGAGGGAGAATGAGATTAAGGACAGTGGACTTATTGATCTGGCGTAGGAATGTTCAAGGCGCCCAGCATTCGTGCTGTGGCATGGGTACTGTTGGCTGCTCTTTTGTTAAATTTATGGTGAGAGTCAGAGGAGAAAAGCAGACCAGACATATTTGAAAAACTTAAATTTGGGGTAAAAAGGAAGCATGTAAATTTGGGGCCAAAGGAGGTGTGATTACTGAAGAGATTAGTACCGTTAAAAGGAAACCAAGTATTTTGCTTAGGGACAAAAATAAAGATGCCTTAAGGACATCCTAGGAA
Organism: Dinomys branickii; assembly: GCA_004027595.1. Taxonomy (NCBI): domain Eukaryota; kingdom Metazoa; phylum Chordata; class Mammalia; order Rodentia; family Dinomyidae; genus Dinomys; species Dinomys branickii. The sequence continues at coordinate 38,111 of PVLD010008122.1, read as the reverse complement.
TGACCAAGATCCCATCCATAGCAGGATCAAAGGTACAGAAATGTAAACTTTTCACTTAAGAAGAGTCCCTGGTACCACCGTTCAGGAAGGCCTCCTAGAAAATTGCTTCCCCAGGATTCATTTCCTTGTGCTCAGCCATCCAGATATTTAGAGGCTGCAATAGCCATGGTCCAAGTAGGCCTGGTGACTGCTCCTGGTAACAGCAGATCTTGGTATCATTTGGGTGATGCTGCTTTTACTGGGGCACAGAACGCAAGAATTATGGAGCCAGGGAGGTTTCCAATCAGATTTCAAAAGAGGACTTGAGAGGGCATTTGTGAAGCTGTGATAATTAAGCCAAAGAAGCAGTGGAGACCACAATAATTCAGAGAAGCCAAAAATGTGAAACATCTGCTGAACAAAGCTGCAAGTCATGAGCAAAACCAGGTTCACATCTCAGCTCCATGTGCTCCAGATGCCAGATACCGAGCTAGAGGACTTAATGTTTGCCCTGCTGGGTTTTAGAGGTGCTCTAGTTCTACTGTTTTTGTTTTTGGAAAATCAGCAATAGTAGTTTAATCATCATTGGGACATGAAACCCACCATACAGAACTGAAAGGGAAAGAGGTTTCATTTGGCTCTTGGTTTCAGGGTTTCAGGCCATGGTTGGCTGGCTCCATGGCAGAGACATCATGGTGGATGGGCATGGCAGGGCAAAGATGTTTAGTTCATGTGGCTAGGAAGCACAGCAGCCAACAGCACCTGAGGAGAGGCAGCTAGGGACCATATATAGGATCCAAGGTCATGCGGTCATGACCCACCCAGATGCACCCAGAAGTGTGCTTTACTGATCCCAAGAAGGCTATTGTTTTCTATCCTCCTACTCCTCCTTTGTTGAATGGGACTGTTTACCCTGTGCCATTGTTCCTGGGGATACAATGACTTGTAGTAGCTGGTTTTGGAGTTTTATAGAAGTTGCCAGGTAAGAGTTTGTCTTGAGGGTTGGAGAAGTTTTTGATTTGGACTCTTAAAAAAATCCTGGAATTTATGAGATTTTTGAAGAGGACATATGGTGTTTTTATTTATATACAAGGTAGTTTACCATATTAGGCAGGATTATTAATTTATTATTGGGTTTAGTTGGAGATAATAAATGATTTAAGGAGATGTATTTTGGTGGCAAGATGACAGGACTGGATCATGACTTTTAGTGTAATATATCAGCTTGATTGGATTAAGAAACACACAAGGAATTAGTGAAGTGCACTTCTATGCATTTCTGGGTGGGTCACAGAGGCATAACCTTGAGTACTATATATGATCCCTGGACTCTTTCTCTCTGGCACTGTTCCCTCTCTCTGCTTTCTTTGCTCTGCCATGAACTAAGCATCTTTGCTCTGCCATGCCCTTACACCATGACTGTTTCTGCCTTGGAGCCAGCTGACTATGGACTTAATCCCCTAAGGATGAGCCAAATTAAACTTCTAATAAAGCCTTTGGTGTAGGTAAGTGTAGGTGTTTGGTAGAGTGTCTATATTAAAGTATCATAAATTGTATTTTAGTCGATTTTATGCTGCTATAATAGACTACCACAAACTGGTTAATTTATAAACAATATAGGTTTATTTTGGGTTATGGTTCTGGAGACTGGTAAGTCAAATATTGACAAGACTCATCTGATGAGCCTTCTTGATGCATTACAGAAGGGCAGAAGGTAACACATGGCAAGAAAGCATGCACAAAGAGAGCTAAACTGGTTTTTATACCAAACCAACTCTCAAGATAATGTCATTCCTGACCTAATGACAATAACTCATTTATGAGGGTTCTTTTCTCTTAAAGGTTCTATCTCTCAATGTTTTTTGTATTTGGGATTAAGTTTCCAATAGCAGAATTTGGGGGGGGGATATTTTAAATCATCAATTTAATGATTTAAAGCTATAGGTAAATTGGGTGACTTTAATGTTGGTAATTCACTGCCACTAAATTCTGGAGTCTAAACATCTGACTTCAAGGTTTTGATAGGATTGGTTTCTTCTCAGGGCAGTGAGTGAAAATCTGTTCCTCTAGACTGGTGGTTTGCTGGCAATCTTTTGTGTTCCTTGGCTTACAGATCTCTGTCATTGTTATTGACTGCACCATGTTCTTTCCGCCCAGTTGCAACCCAAATATGATGACTGTATGAGTCAAAGCTTTAAATAGTTAAGTAGATATTGAGAGTGGACCCCTAATGAACAAAATTAGTGTCCTTTATAAAAGAGGCTCAAGGGAATTCTCTTACCCTTTCTGTCATGGGAGAACAGTGAGAAGGCTGCCCCCTGTGGAACAGACAGTAGGCCCACCCTGAACACTGAATCAGCCAGCACCTTGATCTTGGACTTCCTAGCCTCTAAAAAGATGAAAGGAACTTTCTGTTATTTAAACCACTTGATCTATAATATTCTTGTTATAGTAGCCCAAACAGACTGACAGGTTTCATTTTACATGACATTCTTCTTGCGTGTATATCTATCTTCAAATTTTCTCTTTTTATAAGGAGATCACTTATATTTGATTGGGGGGCCTGCTCTAATCTAACATGACTTCATCTTAAATAATTGTGACTCATAATTGAAATTATACCATATCTACTAGGTTACATTTAGAGGTACAATCAGAGTTTTTACATATGTATTTTTGAGGGGTAAAATATGACACATAACATTAAGGAAAAGACAGGTTGAGGCAGAAGGATTGTCGCAGTTCAAGACCAGCCTGGGCTACAAAGAGAGCTCAAGGCCAGCCTGAACTACATAGCGAGACCCTGTCTCAAAAAGACAAAAAGCCAAACCAAACCAACAAAATTAAACATATCCACAGGTTTGTACTGATACAAAACATGCTTGGCTAAATAAGTAAAGAAGTACAGAAGAGATATTCTTCTGTGTAGAAGAATCCCAAATAATCTGTACAGATACCTCACCCTGCAGGAGATGAAGCACAACCCCTTAGTTTCAGTGTGTGCCATACATACTGACTTTATTCTGAGCAGTAGAACATAGAAATAAAGGAGAAACGTACTTTTATTTTTTAGATATAAAATGTCTCCCAAAAGCCTATGTGCTCGAAGGTGGAGCTTTGGGAAAGTGATTCAATCTTGGGGGCACCTTATACTGATCAGTGGATTAAGCCGTCGATGTATTCACAGTTCACTGTGCTGTTAGGACAGTGTCTGGTTGGAGGAGCCGGTCCACTGGGGGTGCGACCATGAACGGTATCTTCTCCCTAACTCCCTCTTCTCCCTTTACATTCCCCACCCCAGCTTTCTTGTGTCGTCCCCCTGCCATGATGCCTTCTTTCACTCCTGATGCAGTAGGGTACTGAGTTAAAGATATGCGTGTGCATACACACACACACACACACACACACACACACACACACACATAGTGGTGTGCTGAAATAAACTCTAACTGGACAGTGAGACCCAGTTGTTAAATTGTCAGTAATCTTGCAAGCCAGTCACTAAATACAGACATTATGTAAAATTAAACTATGAAAATAAAACTGTCATTAAAAACAAAAATAATTTTCTATAGTCTGTATTTTGAGATTATGTCTACTGAATTTAGATGGTGGAAATATATAATGGTATGCTGATTCCAACTCTGCATTTAGAAGGTCACCAAACTGGAATGCTGAAATCTGCCACGGGTAGAGTATTTATACCATAGATATTAAAAAACCTCAAATCAGGTCTTGAGTTACTGTTTCACTGATTATCTACTTCAGTATACAATGCAGGCTATGTTAATACTATTGATTAAAATTTTAAATATCCATAGCTTTTAAAATGTCAGCAGCACAAAAAACTGAGAAAATATAGTCATGAATCACATATTAATGCTTTGGTCAACCACAGACTATCTGTATAGTAGTGCTTCAATAGTATTATAATGGAGCTGAAATATTTATATTACTTGGTGGTATCGTAGTCATTGTAATATCATAGCACTTCTGTGTGTTTATGGGGATGCTACTGTAAACAGATGTATTGCACTGTCAACCATATAAAAGGATGTCACATGCAATTATGAACAGTATGTATACTTGATAATGGTAATAAGCAACTGTGTTACTGATGTATGTATTTACTGTACTATACTTGTTCCTTATTTTAGGTTACTCCTGCTACTTATAAAAATATTCATTGTAAAACAGTATGCTGCTTTACAGCAACAGCCTCACACACCTTCTGTTTACTGTGTCTCTTGATTGGGAGGAGCCATGTGGAATGATTAACCTATACAATCTAGATTTGTATATTCTGTGATGTTTGCACAGTGACCAAATCATTGAGTGGTGCATTTTTCACAGCATATTCCCATTGTTAAGTGATGCATGACTATATGCTGCAAGTGCTTGAAAACTAATTTCCAATTCAGCAAAAAGTTATTCATGTTCCACAGTTTCAATTTCAGATATTTCGCTCTTATTTTACTCTCATTTTAATTGTTAACATACATAGAACTACCAAACAACATTCATACCAGAATTACCCTTATTTGTATATTGCAACTGTAGGTTGGCTGAAGATACAAGACTGGGAAAATTAGTAAGAGCATTCTGTGAAAATTAGTTGGCTACACAGTAAGGAGTATTATTTTAGTATCTGTAAGCTGTATGCTACATATCCTTTATATCAGTAAAATCTGTAATGTGTGTATTCTTATGTTTTTCCTCTAGAGAGGTGGTTCTGAAACATAACACATTACTATGTTTCTCTACACACTAACAAGAATGTGGAGTTAGCTGTAAGATAAGTGAGGAAGAATTAGGTTCTACTGAGCAGGTATAATCTTAAGGAGATAAAGCCAGAAATATGGTTGTTTCCACAAGACATCTTTCTGAAGAATTATAGTTTCAGTTGCGTATCACCACAATTTTGTTGAAATGAGACAAGCTATAGGTTCTTAAAAATCCATATTAGTGTCAGAGTTTCTGCATCAAATCATGTTTGAAGGTGATGAGGACATAAGAGATAAATCAATAGATGTGTTAATTAGAAATCTGATATAAACTACATTGTGAATCTGTAAAATGTATATGTTTCTTGTGTGCTTGGTGTAGGAGCCAAGAGACCCCGAGATCAGTTGAATTAATGGATGCACCAGCATGTCCTGTAGTTCAGCACTGATTCTGACCACCATATTATTGGTTTTTATTTGGGTTGGCTTTGGTTTGGTTGTTGCATGAGGGTTGGCTCTATCAAGCAGGATGTGCTTTGAGGACTATTAATCAGGGTTGATGCACAACAGAGGCTGTCAGGTGTAATGACTGTGCAGTAATTGTTACACAGAAAAAAGTACTTCACAAATGATTTGATTCCAGGACAGTGACTCATCTAGTCAAGGTAACTGAAAACATCAGCTGTGTGAGGACCAGAATAAAACCAACAGCAGATCCCTGGTATAGAGGGCAGGCTATGAGGCAGCTGGTCGGAAATATGCTGTATGGAAGGATTGCTGTTATTTCTCATGTCTGTAAACAGAAAGCTGAAATGAACCATTGGGTTGTTGTATGACTTTAATTGGCATAGATGAAGAACAAGGCCCTCAGGTCACAAGCCCGGCCCTGCAGGTTACTGTGGCAATTTAAAGTCACGGAAGCAGCTGTTAAACAAACTGAGTCAGCCACCTTCCTTGGGAAAAAGTGAAGAAATTTGATTGGACGTTTGAACAGGCAGTGGAAATTGCAATTATATCCTGTGTACTATTCTCCCAGTTGATTTCAAATCTCCAAAAATAGGAGTCAGAGTTAAAAATCCGAAATTCAGGGATCCTACATAAGCCAAGGTTGGAACTCACCATGTGCTCTAGTGGAGACACTAAACATTGTCGTGAGTTTACCAAATGCCTGATACATTTGCCTGTGTGTTTGGTAACGACACACCAACATCGTGAAGGCCCTTGCATTGAAAACAGAACCTCTTCCACTCTTATCACTAGAGTGGTTAGGACCCTGTATAAATAAAAACAGTGGTTTTGAAAAATAAAATAAAGTTCAGATGTTAAAGCTGACAGAAGCTTTAACCAATATGACAGAATTTGGAAATAAATGTTTCACAGAGGTAAATTAAAGTTAAGTGAAGTTTCAAGGTATATTTCCTATACATCCCCTTTCTTTTACAATTATACCAGTAGCGAAAGAGCACTTGGGACTATTCTACCTTAATTAAATGTGTAATTCAGCCCCTTAGTCATATTAAGCACCTTTCAAGTGCTAACTAGCCACATATGGCTAATGTTACTATATTGGACAGTGTCAATATGGCACAGTCCCAAAACATTATAGAAAGTTCTTTCCAATAGCGCTAACAGAGACCAATTTATCTTGAGAATGAAACTTCCATTTAGTTCTCAGGACCTCTCACTTGTATGGCTTCCTTTTAAGGACCCTATACGGCTTTCAATTTGTAGTGTTGTATTATTTTTCTTAGAGAACCCCAAAATTATTAGTTTCATTACTCACAAAACATGGATCTGAGTCTGACTGCTATATACAAATTTCCTGTTTTTCAGTCTGTGGCAGTGTCTTAGTTCAAAAACAGCTAAGAATCTCCTACCTCTACATTCAAATTCCTAGGGAAGAAGAAGCTTGACTTGTTTTGAATTCCATCAAATGTAGACACAAATATGAACCATGATGTATCGATATATCTACCCAAAATCCTGTAACTGTTATCAGGTTAAAATGCTTGGAGATGTGGGTGTTATAAGTGGAAAATCCTAAAAATGGAAACAGGAGAGTGGAAGTTGGGAAAACAGCCTTATATGTTTCTGCTGCACAGTGAAAATTATAAAGTAGCTGATAATAGTATATACTAACCTCTAGAAAATTTCAAGAATGACTAGTTTTCAAAGAATTAAGAAAAAACAAAGTTATTTATATGCAGATAACTAAGAGTGAGAATTTGTGTCTTCACCAAGAAGTAGAAAGAAGTAATGGCGTTCAAATTTTCTATTATTAAAATAAAATTTGATTATAGATTCATGATAGTCAGAAAAACACTTGTTTATTTAACTGATTAAAAAATCAACAAAGGGATGGGGTTAAGAGTGTTTCTGTAGCAAAGTTTCTACTTTTGGCACAAGTTGCAAGTCTTTTATACTGAAGAGTAGAATTAAGATGACAATGGGAACTCTGAACTGGAAGTAGAAACACAGAACATGCTGTGAGAACCCAAGACAGTGACTGTCTACATAGCAAGAGTTTGGTATATCTGCAAACAATATGGACAGAATAAGCCTAGGATTCAACAAAAAACAAGAATATTGACTAGCAAAGTTTTGTACTCAACATTAAGATTAAAGAAGGCTAAATCCAGGTTTACTCTATCCTCTCAGCAAGTTCTGAAATTACTTAATAATTACTTAGGTTGAAACTTTTATTTCCAGAAAGTGTGAAGAAAGGTAATTTTCAGCAATTCTTCTATAAAGAATCAACTAAAAGTTTGGAAGAATTAAAAAAAAATTTTAATGTACAGGAAAACCAGCTGGCTAGTAAGATAAACCCAGGTCAAAAATGAAAGGAAAAGTAAGAAGGCAGAGGTGTCAGCAACTGCCAAAACTCCTTGTACCCTGAAGGCGTTTGCTGAGCAGAGCAAATTCACTTTTACCTTGATGGTCTCTCAAGGCAAGGAGAACAGGAATAAAGGTCCAGACCTGCTCCACGTTTTTCCAATTCAGAACCATCGAAGAGCTACACCTTCAGGACAAAGGGTAACTAGAAACAAACTAGCCAGATATTTGCAACCCAGATCCACATTGCCTGACTGGATCATCATGGACCTCAAGCCATAAATTTGGCTTGAACTAGAAATTTTCTGCTTCATGGCAGAACAAAATATACATCATTCCTAAAGATGATGTATATAGCTCATACCAGACCTTAACTTATTTTTACAAATAATTTTTCAAAGACAACAGGTAGTTTAGAAAGATAAGAAAGGAAGTAGTAAGAGTCCCAGACTGAAAACAAATCCTAATACACATCAACAATAGAAAGGATCAACACATTCTGATGTATTAATGAAATACTACTCAATAATGAAAACAACACAATGCAGTAAAAATACTGAACAAAGGAAGGAAAAAATACAAATAGTATTTATGTGAAGATAAAAATAGACTAAGTGAAAGAATACTATTTTTTGGCATAGAGAGCTGGAAAACCATAAAGAAACACAATCTTTTCTTAAAAGGAAGGAACAACTGGGATGGGGAAAGGACAAAATGAAGAGGGGATATCTAGGATAATTATACTACTAATTTCTATTGGCTTATTGACAAGAACAGTTAGTGCTTAATTGTGTTATCAATCTTTCAGGCCTATGTCTAGTGATTTGACTACTTTGAAGATAACAATATGTAATATAACGACTATTGTTAATTTCCTATCACCTTGTTATGAAATTCTGTATCATTTTTACTGTTTTTGACTTTGTGTTTTTTTCTTTCTCTTTAAAAGAATTTTTTTTTAAAAGGAAAGAATGTAGGGGCTGGGGATATAGCTCAGTGGAATAAGCGCTTGCATAGCAAGCACAGGGTCCTGAGTTCAATCCCCAGTACCGCAAAAAAAAAAAAAAAAAAAAAAGGAAAGAATGTAATTTTTACAAAAGTCAACAGAAAGGTTACATTTAAGGAGAATGGAGGGTTTGCTACCAGAAAAGACCCTGGGGGACTTTTGGAACTTTAAATGTTCTACTTCTTCACTTAGTTGCTTCAGAAATGGGTATTCGCTTTAAAATGTTAACGAACTTGAAAGTCTATGTTTTATGTATTATTCTGTATGAGTGTTATGCTTCAAATGAAAAAAGAAAAGAAAAAGGACTTATTCAGAGTGAAGTTGTTAAAATACATAAATATTTGTAGTAAGGTTGGTACTGATTTCAGTTTCTCACAGAGCTATCATTAAAACAGTAATTGCAGCCAATACAGGCATGGTGATGCATGCTCATGTAATCCCAGTGCTCTGGGGGGGGGCGGAGACAGAAGGACAGAAAGTTCAGGCTCCACCAGGGAAACTTAACAACTGACTTAGAATATATTTTAAAATAAGACAAAATAAAATGAAATGAACTGGGGATGTGGCTCAGTGCAGAGGCCTTGAGTTCAATCTCCAGTACTGAAGAAAAAGATTGTCAAGTCCTGTGACTATTCTATGTAAGTTGTTGTGTTGAGTCACTTGTTAATAATTGAATTGAGAGTGGGAGGCACAGCTCAGTAGTAGAGCACTTTTCAGGGGCTGGGGATATAGCTCAGTGGAATAAGCGCCTGCCTAGCAAGCGCAGGGTCCTGAGTTTGATCCCCACTACCGCCAAAAAAAAAAAAAAAAAAAAAAAAAAAAAAAAAAAAAAAAGCAGAGGCAATTTCAGGGGGCTGGGGATATAGCTCAGTGGAATAAGCATCTACCTAGCAAGCGCAGGGTCCTGAGTTCAATCCCCAGTACTGCCAAAAAAAAAAAAAAGTGAGTAGAGCACTTTTCTAGCATATACAAAGCCCTGGGGTTATTCCCCAGAGTTGCAAAAATAGTAATAGTGGAGTTTTAAATTATTATAACTTGCCTTCATGTTCTCCTTCTCCTTTGTTCATATTCATATTCAGTGCTGCTGCCATCACTCCAGGCTGAGTGCTGCATTCTTCCTCCAAACATGAAGCTTGGTTACCTGTTACATCAGCTACATAGCACATCGTAGCACACACATGTACTTAGATTATTCCGCGCTGTGACTTGTTGCCTGCGTAGACTTGTCAAGAATTTATGCTTTGTGCTCATACCAGACTATAATTCCCATAAGATAGTGATACATTTCTTCTTCCTTGTTTTCACTATAGATTACACTCAGCTAGTGAAGATTCTACAGCTATAACTAATTGACAGTGGAATTTTATTACAGTAACTGCGTTATAATGCACTGCATCTCCATTTTGCAAGTGCTATGGATGACTCAGCTTCTTTGTTTCTTGGGGAAATTTCTCAGCAAAAGACACACTCTCCAGTGGAAGGTGCCTTAGAGATTAGGCAAAAAGTGGAGATTAACACAAAGATACTAAGACCAGCAAAAGAAAAGCCATCTGAGTAGAAGCAGACATTCTCTTAGGCTTTCTCTTTTTCTGGACCACACGGCCATTCATGTAGGACCACTAATCATAAATGTTTCCCAAACTGGCACTTGTTGGTGAAATGTGTACATGCTTGTGCGGTGCCTCATAGCTCCTCTTTTTATGCACCATATTTCTAAATTTCAAACACAAGCAGTACCTGTGGGTGGCCTTTTTAAGACTGGCTTCTTTCACTTAACAAAATCCATTTAAAGTCTTCAATTTTTTTTTAGCTGGGGAGCTTATTTTTTTTTTATCACTGAATAACATCTCACTTTACTGATGTACTAACTTGCTATCCAGCAACCTTCTGAAGAACAACTTGGCTACTTCTGACATTTGCCAACTATCGACAAAGTGGCTGAAAGTGTTGTGAGTTTCTAAATCTATGTAAGTTTCCTTTCATGTTCAAAACCAGCAATGTTGGGCCAATTCTTTCTCAGGCTACCATCTCTCTGACTCTCTCTGTTCTACCACCTCTCTCATTCGTAAGGGTCCTTCTGATTACACTGGGTTGACCTGGATAACCTAACATAATCTCCTATACATGGCAGACTGAAAAATTATCTGCAGAGATATACAGGTCTGCACCCTTGGAACCTGTGAATGTTATCTTGACTGGAAGGAAAACTTTGCAGATGTGATTAAGTTAAGGACCTCGAGATCAAGAGGTTATCCTAGATTATCTAGGTAAGCTCTGAATGTGATTGTTAACGGTCATTTGAACTGTTGTTTAGGCCCCCAGACTTCTCGGGGGTCAGCGGTCACTCAAGCAGGGACCTAGAGTCACAGGAACAGCTAACAACCATGGGTCATGTCCAACCAGTAGTTTGCAGGTGACCATGCGAAAGCAGTGGAGAAAGTGCCTGAGGAGGCGTGGAAGGAGCCAGCCAGGGAAGCAGACCAGCTGCAACTGCTGCACAGTGCCAGCGACTGTAGGTGGTTCAACCTGCACTAGGGTTCCAACTTCCTGTCCATGATCACAGCACTCAGGTCCGGCTTGACTCCCAGGTGGATGTCTTTACGCACCAGAGTAAGCACATGGAGGATTTCTAAAACCCGAAGGAGGGCTAGGCAATGAAGTTCACCCCTAAGAACACTTCTTGAAAAGCTAAAAATAGAAATCCCATTTGACTCAGCTCTTCCCCTTCTACTATCTTCCAAAAGAGTTAAAGCCATCATATTACAGGGATATATGCATACCTATGTTTATAGCAGCACAATTTGTAATGGCTAAATCTTAGAAAGAGCCTGTGTGTCCAACAGCAGATGAATGGATGAAGAAAATGTGGTGTTTATGCACAGTGGAGCACTGCTCTGATATAAAGAAGGATAAACTGGAGTCATATGGAGGGAAATGGATGCACCTTGGGACCATGACACTGAGTGAAATAAATAAAACACACAGGCTTCCTTTGGTGGGAGGAAGAGGTGAGGCAAAGGAACTCCAACCACATTCTATCCATGTACAAGTGAGGCCTTTGGGAGAAATCACCCTAGAAGCTAGAAAGTGGTCTGGACAGGGAAATTGTTTTCCTTTTGAACAAGGGATATATAATAAAAATGTTTCCTTGGCCATACTGAAACAGTTAAGCGAGGGAACAGATTAGTGGGCCCAATCCACAAGCTACTGCAGTCTGTGGGAGGGAACCTCGGAAACAAAGCATGGTTTTCTTTTATATCTGTTTCTTCAAAACTCAATCTTGGGATATGGTGCAGGGAACTGTCCTGAGCACTGGGTCATGATGACGGATAAAAAGGGTGTTTGGGAAAACAGCTGCAGACCTCCTGCTCCTAACTCACTCCTACCCTTTTCCGGGAAAATGTGATTTTATTTATTTGTTCTTTGGGTCCCACTTTCTCCAGGATGCCACCTGCACGGTGTATAAATAACATATCATGTGCATTTGAATGTTTTTCATACTGCAAATATCCTGGCATTGTATGTTTTGGTACATTTTAATCTAAGGAAGGTCCTCATTCCCACACTGTGTTCTCAGGTACATGAGCAATCTCAGGGAGAAGTTGGCAGCAGCTCCAGTTTTGCACAGCAGGAAACTTTGCTTTCATCATTATGGAGAGAAACCATTTGAAGTACACATCCTACTGAAGTACCTCATCTCTGCAGGGGCAACAGAGTCTTCTGTCAGAGTGTCTTCCTGAAACCCTTCCACCTTGAAAATGTTCCATGGGAAAGTAGGTTTTAAATGGGTTGCCCCATGACTTGATCTTCAACTGCAAGATTGGAAATTAGTCTGAAAAGGAAAAGGTGGAGCAGAGAGGTTGGGAGAGGCTGGACCAGGCGAATGGCCCAGAGAGGAAACCTAGGTTAGGTGATGGTTGTCTAACCCTAGGGCATTAGGCTAACTTTTCATAGCAGATCCATCTTTCACCAGACTGGACAAGTTTTACAGTGTACAACAGAGTGCTTTTATGTAAACTAAGAGTGAGTTAGTAAGGCTGCATTTTAACACTAATACCCTGTGCCCATCTTGTGCTATGCAAGGGTGACTACATGAAGCCAGGACTAAAGATGTGAACATTTCAAAACCCCAGGCTTTCCAGAAAACTCACAAGGGAGGATGTCTTTGTGGCACTGGAGCTAGTGGCCTGGCTTACTGTACTAGTGACTAACAGTGTCTTGGTAGCTAAATGAGAGAAGGGAGGCTTGTTCATATACTGTGAGATTGCCACAAACCACCTCACTGTGTTGAAATGGGACAAATGAACTCTAATGCATTGAGTGGTATGTGTCCAGTCTGGCTTCTTGTCTCCCCCAAATGCTGCACCCCTCTTAATTACTATATTTGTCTGGGCTTTGTAGGACTTTACTGAGTCTGTAGGTTGTTAGCTTAGTGTAAATATAATATGTTGGTCTTTCTCAGTCTTCTTTTGGGATTTTATTTCTTTCAAAATTGTTTTTGTATTGAGCAATGAATAGCCAAAGCATCTCTGAAAGAAGGTTCTGCATCAGGCAAAAATATCTGAAGAATGAATGTGGGGGGGTGGGGCTTCTGAAAGATGAGGTTTTAAACTGTCTTTTCTTTTATTTCGCTTTCTCTCATCTCCTCATTTGGGTCAGATCTGCCCTAAAAGCTTGACTTCCATCCTTTTCTCCCTCCACAGAAAACTCACCGACACCCACACACATTTAATTCTTGGAATGTCTCGTAAACTCTTCAGTGACACGCAGAAGTTCTGAAGAAATGAATTTTTACTTTTTCTTCCTAACCTCCTGAGTCGACTGTTATTGGATGCAACTCATGGAAACACGACACTGCTATTTGGACTGATTTAGCCTACTCAGTTTCCTAGAAAGAAGTCACTCAGGAACTTTTATGCAGATGTAAAACTCTGTCAAGGTGGTCACAAATTTATTTCATAGGAGATTGGCGAATGTAAATCATTTTTACTTTTACAAACCAAAGTTTTGTGTGAAATCTTGAAATGATGGGGAAGGGTGGAGGGAGGAATGAAGGTGGCAGCGCACGTGCCTGTCTGTTCTTCCCCTAACCCCTTCTTTCATTCCTGAACTGCCAGAGATGAGGCGCCCTTGGGCTTTGGAGACCCCATGACTGGGCTGTTTATTTGTTGGTTGATACTACTGTGCTCAGGTACTTATTTCCTTGGCTTTTTCCTTCTCCTTTTCCTGAGAAAATACAATGAATAAAAAGATATTCCTACTCGAAGTTGTTTCTAAATTTTAGTTTACAAGTGGCTTATTTTATTTAACAAAATTCACTTAAGGTTCCCCTACATTTAAGGCAGAGGAAGATTTGAGGACAGAGAAGTGAAGGGTATAGGAAGACAAAAATACAGGTATAGGAGATACGCATTGAAGATGAAGAAGCTACTGTAGGTAGCCAATTGGAACAGTAGGCCACCTCTTGCAGTTGAAGATGAGGGAGAAACTTTCTGACTTGCACAAGATCTCAAAGACAAAGCGATGTTTTAGCCAGTTACAAAACACTATGTACTGTGTGATTCTATCTAAGGGGAAACAATGCTTACCTTGCCCCATAATCCATACATCATAAGCAACTCTTTCTCAAGCCTCTTTCTCCTTACATTTGGAGAGAAGAGTAGCAGTGATAATAAACATTAATTTATTCTGCATTTTTGAATGTAAATATATTCATGTGTGAGCTACAAAATACTTTTTAAAGCACTGGGGGTTTTTATATTGCTCACCATTGTATCCAAGGATGAAGTACAGTCCCTGCAGGTAACGTTTGTTTAAAAAATGAAGTCTGAGAGATTTGGACTTCCTGTTAATGCTAAATTTTGTGCTGGTAAGAAAACGCTGTGTTCATGCTGGATTCCTCTGGATTCTAGTCCAGCTTGGTCTGGGAACTACTTGAAGAAACGTAAAGCTCGAGCTAGAGTTGTGTGTGTGTGTGTACTAGTTGGAATTGCTACTGTATATCTGATGCTGATAGTTTATACCTTTTATATCAAATCTAAACAACAAAGTAATTGCCTTGTACCCATTTTTAAAATGAGGAAGCTAAGCTTTAGATAATGGGTGGACTCACTTTGGTGCGTTCTCTTCCTGTTAGTGCAACAATTGCACAATTGTCACCAACTAGGATGTAGTCAGTTCTAAAAAACCTCATCCTACCAGCGCTTCATTTATGTTATTAGCTTTTTAATTAGATAATTCATATATCGGACTGAAAAACTGGTAGCAAAACACAGTTAGGTAGAAGGAATAAGTTCCAGTATTTCGCAGTACAGGAGAGACTATAGTTTGCAATAATCTTTCATACATATTATGAAGATCTAGAAGAGAGGCACTCAAAGGCTCCCCGTAAAAGAAATGACAGGAAAGAAACATGCTAATTATCCTGCTTTAATCAGCGCACACTGTATGCATGTGTTGAAATATCACACTGAATCCCATTAATGTGTTAATTTTTTAAATGTTAAAAAAACTGGCAGTGATATGTATTTAGTCCAAAATAAATCTTTTTTTATAAATTCCCTTTGTGCAATAGTATAGTTTTTTTTGTGTCTCTCCAGAAATATTTTATGTACGCCAAAGACATAGATAATCTAAAATTTACTTTTAAATACTCTATATACATTGTCCTGTACCTATTTTCTACTCAACAATATATCTCAAGATTGTGTGTGTGTGTGTGTGTGTGTGTGTGTGTGTGTGGTGGTACTGGGGACTGAACCCAGGGACTTCACACTAAACTATACCCCCAGCCTTATTTACTTATTTGTTTATAGATATGGTCTCACTAACTCAATAACTTGCCCAGGTTGGACTTAAATTTATCATCCTCCTGCTTCAGCCTCCCAGAGTGCTAGGATTGTAAGCATGTGTCACCATGCACGATTTAGCTTGGAAATTATTATATATTTACTAGATCTGCCTACATTTTTAAGTAACTTTTTAATTATAGGGACAGCTAATAATTTAAATCTCTGTTCACCTATGGCCATCAAAGTTGTTTCATATCGTTTGTTATCACAAAGCTACAATGACTATTACAAATGAGGCATTTTTCACATGCCCAAAGGTGTGCATACAGCAAATTTGTAGAAGTGAAATTGCTGATTCAAATAAATATCCCCTTACATTCTTTCATATATTGGTGCTTTCCATATAGAAATGTTATGCAAAATTATTCCCCTCCGCAGTATCATGCTCTCCAGTACTATGAGAACACTTTTCTTTTCTTTTGTGGTACTGGGAATCAAATTCATGACCTCATACTTGCCAGGCAGGCACTGTGCCGCTGAGCTAGTCTTTCTTTCTTTTTTCTTTCTTTCTTTCTCTTTCTTTCTTTCTTTCTTTCTTTCTTTCTTTCTTTCTTTCTTTCTTTCTTTCTTTTTTCTTTCTTTCTTTCCTTCCTTCCTTCCTTCCTTCCTTCTTTCTTCTTCCTTTCTCTTTTTCCTTTTCCTTCCTTCCTCCTTCCTTCCTTTCTTCCTTCCTTCCTTCCTTCCTTCCTTCCTTCCTTCCTTCCTTCCTTCTTTTTGAGACAGTTTCACCATGTAGTTCCATATACCCTTCAACTTATTTTGTAGCCTAGGCTGGCCTTGAACTCACAGCAATCCCCCTGCCTCAGCCTCCTGAGTGCTGGGATTACCCATGTGCGCCAACATGCCCAGCTCTATTTCTATTTATTTTACTTTATACACAACTGACCTACTTCTGTTGTTGCTGTTGTTACTTTTTCCTTACACATGTCTGCAGTACGTTATTACCTTTATCATGGGGAAATCTGTACATGCACACATCTATTATTTTTTCAGTCCTCTTTCCTTCCCATCCCTCCCTGCTTCTACTTCCTATTATTTACCTTTTACGTTGCTCTTTATTTATATTTTGGGTTTCTCATATAAGAGAAACAATGTGGTATTTACACTTGTGTGTCTGATTTATTTCGCTTCACATTATGGTGTCGAGGTGCATCCATTTACCTATAAATACTTCAGATGTATCCTTCTTGAAGGCAGTGTAGTGCTGACCTACTTTTCTATAGGACTGGAAATGGAAGTTAATTCTGTTCTGTGTAAAGGACCAGCCTGCTTCCAGAAGGCCGACCTCTCACAACCTTTGTCACTTTCTGGCTGCACTGTTCCCAAGTGTCCACAATTGGTCCTGGCTGGTACTGGGCAGACCCTTCCTGAGGGCTACTTTTCCTAACAAAGAGAAACACACCGACTGCATTTTCCTCTTCATTCCTCCCACCAATCTCATATCTTTATTTGATTATTTAGCCTCCTACAAACTTACTTCGTCCCAACCTAGGCCTCTTCATTTCTAAGGCTACATCTAGCCTGCCTCACTATTATTTAAAGCTTGAAAGTACTGCAACTGACAAAAACTATTTGCATGTTAAAATAACTTTAACTATATGTACCACTCGATCAGCCTTCGTTCCTGAAGAGGTGGATAGATAGAAGAACCTTTGGTTGCTAAATTCAGGCAAGTTTCTCACTTAAATCATCAATAAAAATATTTTTATTAAATGATTCTTAATGAAAGAAGCATCCCTCCCCACACACCTATAATGCAGAATAGCACTAGATTCTAAACTCTTCTGGCTACTCAGTTGACATACTCATTCTATTCATTCAAACATCTTTTGGTTGGTTTATCAAATCAAGGCGTATTGGACAGAGAAGGAGGTTGGGTTGTTAATAGGGTTCTCCACGATAGGGAAGACTCCTTCAGCTAGAACTGAGTATTGAAAGATTTATGAGCACCAGTACTTTCTGGTTTTCGCTCTCCTTTGATATAGATGGCGAGTCCTTTACTCTTACCGCCTAGCAGTGCCTGGAACGCAGTAAGCGCTGAGGGCTTCTTGAATGGAGTTAACGTATATGAAGATTATTTAGAAATCTTCACTTTGTCTCCCTCCAGATCTCGCATTTCTTATTGAGTGCCAGCAGGCTCCGAGAGTGGAGAAAGGTTAGGGAAGTCTTCCTTTAGAAGTGCCTCCAAGATATTCATAGAGGTGATAATTTAAATAATCTCAAAGAGTAGTCCTTAGAGAAGATAAGTGTAGTAAAACCGAATTACCTACAGGGGACAGCGGGACAGGGCACTCGGGGCTATTTGGGACGATGAGAGTTGGCTTAGAGGAGAGCGCGGACCGGGAAGTGGAATTCGGAGTCCGTTTAAACGCGCTTTAGTTCTCCTTCGCGTACCGGGCTAAACCAGCGAGCGGGAAGACAAGAGGCGCGCGCCTGCGCCCGCCGCTTCCGGGTCGCGCCGTCGTGGCGCCCGCCACGAGCGTGACCGAACGTGGTCGTATCCCACCCCCCCCCGGCCGCGAGCGTGGCCGTCTCCCTCCCACCCAACCCCCGCCGCGAGCGTGGCCGAGCGTGGTCGAGCGTGGTCAATTCCCTCCAACGCTCCCCCCTCCCGCGGCAGTGCGTGGTCGAGCGTGGCGGCGTCTCCGCGTCCGCGCCTCGCTGCCTCTGGGGCTCGCGTCCAGGAAAGTTGCTGGCCTCTTCGGCGGCAGAGGCCCTAGTCCTCGTGTGGGTTCCGAGTCGCCCGTGGCCAGCGGAGCACTGCCCGAGCCGCAGCCGCAGCCGCCCGGCCCCGGCCCCGGCCCCGGCCCCGGCCCCGGCGCCCGCCTTCTTCCGAGACAAGGGAGTGGGAGCTCCGGCGCCCCGGCGCCTGTCCTTCCGCACCGGTGCTGGTGCCACGGCGGCCTCCGCTCCCCGCAGCCCCGGCCTGGGTGGTTGGGAGCGCGGACGGGCCAGCCGCGGTGAGAAGCGGAAGGCTTGAACCGCGGGCCGGAGAGAGGGGCGAGGAGGAGTCTCAGTCTCTGCGGCTGAGTCGCAGCGGAGAGGACAGAAAGCGCGGCAGGAGACCGCTGAATGTTAGAGCCACAGACCGAGTGGTGGGAGATGCAAAGGCGGGCGCAGGGTCGAAGGGCGTGTGGTGCCGATTACGTGAGATACTTAGAGTGGGTAAAGCTGTAGAGACAAGATTTGTTGATTTAATGGATATGCTTAATGGAGTATCGTTAGAGATCAGGAAAGTGGGTACTAGATGAGAGCCATAAGGAGAGCGATAGTTGGGGAACATAGTGAACATATTGTGCACTTTTCTTTTTAAAAGAAGCTCTCACTGTGTTGCCCACTCTAGCCTCCAATTGACGTTTGTCTGTCTCCACCTCCGAAACAGCTGAGGTTACAGGCCTGGGTCTCCCCACTCAGCTGTGGCACACTTTTTAATTGTCAGTATTATGTTATGTGAAAAAAAATCGTGGATTATACAGAAACAGAGAGAGAGGAAGGGAGGAAACAGAAGAAAGAAGGAAGGAAAAAGGAAGGCATAAGAGAGAATCTGCTGCTCAGAGATTACACAGCAGCTTGGCAGAAGAATCCCCTGGCCACGGCTGAAGTTTGAGCCACGTTTCTGGAAAATGCTCTGCAGCCTTCTTGCTCTTGGGAGAAGCACACAGTTGCTTTTTTTTTTTTTTTTTTTTTGCGCTGTGGTCAATGGCAACCTCAGCGCCTGAGCCACAGCGGGCAGGTCGTAGAGCAGAGATACTGGGCTGGGAGGCCAGCTCGGGAGGACTCTAGCAAGCTGCACAATCCATCTCGAAGGCTGTAGGCGACTTTCAAAGCTTTCTACCCCGAATAAATAGACAAAACATTGTGAAGTTCCCAACTGTAGTCGCCATAGTCGGGTGAACAACCCAGCAGTCCGAGGTCTTCCTGGAATTTCTGCCCATCGTTGTAATTGCGTTTCATTGATCCTAAACCCTGGCTCTGCGAACTGGATGTGTTTTACAATTCATGATACTTTAACTTTTTCTGGGAGGTGTGTGAAGCGATAGTACAGATAGGTCTGCGATTCCATGTGATTGGGACTCATTCTAGTCATGTGTTTTGTGTGATGAGTCTCTCCCTCTGTCTCCCTAGTACAGTGTGCAATAGATAGATGTTAACTAAACAAATGAATGAGAATGAAAACTATTTTATATTAGTCATGACTTTACAGTTTGCTAAAAAATTGATTCAGAAAAGCCATGTAATTCGTTTGAGCTTTTCTTAGTTTACTAATGGACAAAAGCAAGTGGCTGGTCCCCCAGCAAAATAAATGGAAGCAGAAATGGACACTTAGGGTCGTGGGAAGGGAGATCAGTATAAAAAAGTTCACAGTTTGACTGTTTTATATTTATTTATTTTTAGTGGGGCTTTGGAATGAATGGAGGGCTTCCTGAAAGGCTAGGCAATCACTCTGCCACTGAGTTACATCACCTCTACATTTTAAAAAATGGTTATTTTTTTTTCCAAAATAGAACTAAGAAAGCAGAGAGTTGGGTGGGCAGAAGACGTTCTTATTTTCTTTTGATATTCTCAATTGATGACCAGATTCTGCCTGTTTGCTGAGGACAGAAAGAAAACAGTTGTTAGAAACCAGAAATCAAAGATTTGCCGCCCATCCCTCCCTTCCCCTGGGAATTCATGGGCTTAAAGACAAAGTCTCACCTGCATGGCTTCACCTCCATGCACACCTTTCTGTACATTCATCTACTCTGGGCACAGCATCTGCCCATCAGTTCTAAACCTGCCAGTCTGCACTGCACTGCCACTCCTCCAGGATCAGGTCAGCCTTGTGACCCCCTTGGGTTGCAAGAGGAAAACGTCTATAGTGAATGACAAGTGTTTGCCCAACAAAACACCAGGAGCTGGGCATGAAAATGTCACTTCACCTTTCAGTGTCCCCAGGCAGGGCTGGGAATATAGCTCAGTAGAATAAGTGCCTGCCTGGCAAGCACAAAGTCCTGAGTTCAATCCCCAGTACCGCAAAAAAAACAAAACAACAAAAAAAAAGAAGTGTGACATCCCAGGCATCTTTGTACCTGGTGAAGAGGCAGGAGCTCCTGACCAAAGGCTGTCTCTTGGTCTGGTGCTGACAGACACCATGAGAAGCTTTGGTTCCAGCTGTGTCCCCGCCACCCCCCCCCCAACCCCCATCGCTAACTGGAATGGATGCTCTTGTTATCTACAATAATAAAGTAAAAAGAGCATGTGTTTGGGGTATTAGGGAGTCACAAAGAGAAAGTACCCCCCTGTAGATGTGTGCTATGGCTTGAAACCTTTCTGTAATTTCTATAATATTTTTAAAAATTCCTTTGGGGAAGCTGAGGCAGGATTCCGAGTTGGATACACACCTGGGCAACTGAGCACTTACAGACCTAATCTACAAGGTCCTACATGGTCTGGTTTCACAGCCATGCTGCAGCCCTGAGACTGCCTCCAGCGATTACTTTCTTTGTGTCTGTAAGGTTCTCTAACCACTGTTTAGTTTTCTTCCTATTCACACTTACTGCTTGCATTGGTTTTACAAACTCTAAAGGAAATATGTTAAGAAAGAAAATACGTTTTATCTTGCTTAATGTCTATTTCTCAGAATGTAAGTACTAGGAGGGCAAGACTTCTGTCTTGCTCACCTTTGTGTCCCCAGCAGCCAAACCAGGACTGAGCACAGAATAGCATTTTAAGTAAAGAATTACCATACTGCCTGGAGATGTAACTCAGTGATAGAGTGCATGGCAGTCCTCAGCACCAGCCAGGGGGATTACAGTACCCATGGGTTTTCTATCTGTGGATTCAACTAATTCTCCATGGGAAATGTAGTTAGGTCTGCTATGTTTCCATCCTCCTGTGCAGTTTTTTCTTCATTAACCCCTGAACAATACACTATAACAACAACATAGCAATTACATTGTGTTAGGTATTACAGGTAAGAGGGTGTAAGTACACCCGAAAACCTAGGGTTCTGGCCCATTCCTATAATCGCAGTACTTGGGGAAGCTGAAGCATGAGGATTCCAAATTTGAGCCCAGCAGGGGCAACATTGTGAGACCCTGTCTCAAATTTTACACATTTGTGTTTATCTATCTATCTACCTACGTACCTATCTATCATCTATGTAATTAATCTAATCTATGGATGTAGCTCAGTGCAAAGGGCCAGGAATCAATCCTTAGGGGCTTTGGGAAGAGGGATGGGATATACTTCAGTGGTAGAGGGCTTGTCTGGCCTGGAGCCCCAGATTGCATCTCAACAGCACAAAATAATAATGATGCAAATACTATGCTATTTTATTATAAGAGACTTGAGCATCCGAGGACTTTTGTATCCATAGGGGACCCAAAATCCAAGCCCCAATGACACTGTAACTGTAGTTAGAGACAATGGATTGGGAAAAAAAAAAAGAGGAAGCGAGGAGGAAGGAGGAGATGTTGGGATGGAGGGAGAAAGGGAAAGAGGGAAGGAGGAAGTAAGTGAAGAAAAAAGATGAAGTCACAGGTCTGGGATAAATATCTTAGGCTTGCTTACTACAGGTCACTGAACTTATTAATGTGGTCCAATTCAATAGCCTGCTTCTTGGCCTTCTTGGCTCCTCCCCCTTCTGACTGCACCTTGAGCTCTGTAAGCTATCATTGGAGGAGAGGTGCACCTTTCTTCAGACCAAGGTCCCCCTCCTTTGCCCCCTACAGCTTCTATATTCACAGCATCTCCCAATAAAGGCCTAGAGCTAAGTTCTCCACTGCCCTGCCAGGCTCTGCTGTGCCCCAGTTCTGAGGGAAAATAGGAGAGATTTCAGGATCTTCGAAGTTAAAGTTTACCTTAAATACTCGTGTTATCCTCCTATATTGCTTCATATATAGTTTCCTTCCAGGAGAAATCAGAATAAAGTTGGCACTCAGGCAACAGGCGTAGAAGTAGGGGGATAGGACAAAACAGGAAGGCGGGGAGTGGGTCTTTGTGGTTGCTGAAGGGAAAGTAAGAAAGGACCATATTCTTTTTGCTTAGAGATCTTTTGAAGAGACGGACAGCTTAAAAGAGGACAGTGGGAAGAAAGGGTCTCTATTTCCACTGTAGGTACCCTTTGAAAAATCACCAGAGGAACAGTAGGAAACTCGATCAGATTTCCTGGCATAGTGCAGAATATCTGAGATAGTGAGATCTCCAGATCCTTCCTGGTGCACAAGGTTGGAAACTGTGGGGCTGGCCCAACAACGTGTATAAATGAGGCCAGTGAAAAAGTGACCAGCTAGTTTAGAGGAACAAGAAGGGTACTAGACCTCATGCTCCTAAGGCTTCAAGGCAAGAACTTCAGGGCCTGGCGCTGTGGGAAGGTTGAGTTCTTTGGGTGATTGGCGGCAACAGGATTTATGGGGTGGATTTTCATGTGTGCTAGATCTTTGGGTTATATGTGGTATGATAGAACAATATGGTAATTTTTTAAGCTTTAAAAAATTTTACTACAGTGAAAGACACATTATTTTCCCTCAAAATACTCTTCCTTGCTTGGAACACAATGATCCCATTATTCTTGCCACTTTCTGCAGCAGTCACTCTCTCGTGTCTTTAAATTGCACTGTCTTGGCTACTTACCTTCACGGTTCCACTGCAGACATTTATCTTTCATGGTTATTTTGACTTTGGGGAAGAGCCAAAAGCCACATGGTGCCAGAAAAGATGAATAAGGGGGACGAGAATACACTGTAGTGCTTTAAGAGTCTATCTTTTTGCTGGATGATATTTTTCAACGGCATCTTGTAAAGTCATTTGTGAAAGAGGACTTACAGAACTGCTTTAGAAAGTGGCACGTACAAGGTGATACAAGTGTGTCCAAAGTGCAGAGGAGTGTTCTGAGGGGGGTTAACGGTGAGGTGTCTTTTACTGTAATGATTTTTTTATGTAAACATTCGCCATATATTTCAGTCATGCCTCATCGCCTCATCTCTGCTGCCTCGCTGAGGCAAACTCTGGTTGACCCTCAAGTTAACTGAGGTGAAGCAAACCTAGAGATCCTGCTCTCCAGCCTCAACTTTCCCATCCAAAGTTCAGTTGTGCTTCAAAATTCCCCAGCCTCCAATCCCTGAATCCTCCGTCCTCACCTGGTGACCTTGTGCGGCGACTGCATGGGCATAGCTGTTGCTCACACATCCCCTGAAACGTTGCGCAGATACTGAGCAACGTGGAGGTGGCCCTGCTCTTCAGCCAGGTCCACAGGTAAGCGGCCCCAGGCATCACGCACGTCCAGCCGGGCCCCAGCTTGGTGCAACGCCACCACCGTGTCCAAGAAGCCCTCCCGCGCTGCATCATGCACCGGTCGTGCGAGGGTGACTGGGTCAGCGCAGTTGGGGTCCGCTCCGTGGAGCAGCAGCAGCATAGCCACTCGGGCGCTGCCCATCATCATGACCTGCCAAAGGGTGAAGGGTGCAGAGCAGTCAGCGCTGGGCTGGACAGATGGAAAGAAACCCTATTTAAGAAGCTTCACCACCCACCCACTCATTCCTTGCTTCAGACAACCTTACAAGTTACAGATGGAAACACTGGATGCAAACTCTCCTCTGCATCCAGTACCACCACATTTTTCCAGTTCTACCCTTTCCTTTTCTCCTGCACATTCAGTTCCACTGTATTAACTAACATGTTGTAGATCGCTAGCTATGAGCAGAGGCATACACAAAGGCAAAGGGATGTGGCTTTTACTACAAACTAAATTCCTGTATTTATCCTCACTTTGAAAGGCAGCCGTGCTAACCACTATACCACCAACGTCACTGTTTTATCCTCATTTTGAAATAAAATTATGTTAGGCTCAGATATATTGTGTACTCACTGCTGTAAAACCCAGACATGGTAACTGTTAAAATTTTTTTTGAACATTAAGTACCACAAAACTTTGTTACCCTTTTCTTACTAGAATGTTAAAACTTCAATGAGAAGGCT
Organism: Dinomys branickii; assembly: GCA_004027595.1. NCBI lineage: Eukaryota > Metazoa > Chordata > Mammalia > Rodentia > Dinomyidae > Dinomys > Dinomys branickii. The sequence goes on along the minus strand of PVLD010008122.1, from coordinate 13,761 downwards.
TGTCCAGTTAGCCCTAAAATTCCTTGTTGTTCTAGACTTAATAATGTTACCCAAGTCATAATGCCCTCCCAAAAGATGTTAATGTCCTAATTCTCAAAAGCTATAACTATGCTACCATCCTGGGCCATCACAAAGAAATGAAGCTCTGTGGACTCATTTTAGACTTTTGAACTACAGAATGGTAATTTTGTGCATGTTGTAGCCACTAAATTTGTGATAATTTGTTACAGCATCAACAGGAAACTAAAACACTACCTAAATTTATGATATGAGAGTTCCTAAAGAGGAAATATTCAATTTTTAATTCCTACATCATCTGTCGAATAAAACCACTCTCAAAAACATCTATTTAGATGGTATCTACAATCACTGTATTTTTGCATTTGGGTGCTGTATGGTGGGTCATGGTGGTAGCTAATTCTTTTTAGGGCAGGTACCCATTGTTTGGTTATATTTGTCTGGGGCTGGTGGCTGTCTAAAGAGGTTTTTTTTTAATTTTTAGTTACATTCTTTACCAAGTAAGGGAATTACTTAATTTTTCTAAATCAGGAAACTATAATAAATTATACTATGGCTGTTGAATCCTGCCCTGAAGAAATTGAAACTAATTTAGCTTTCAAAACAAGGAGGAGAAAAATGCAAGTGAACTACATTACAGCTATAGATAGCAAGAAAAAAATATTGTGGTACACTGTTCTTTGCCTGGGATGAAGCCCTCCATCCTCGTCATTGAACTGATCTGAAATGTTTCCCACTTATTTTATGATATGAAAAAGCTGAAGAAAAGTAATCCATATTTAAGTATTTAAATAATAGTAATCTTAAGCAAAAAGAAATTAAATATTTAGAGGATGCCTAAATCAATGTAATAAAAAGTTAGTTTGAGCTTTGTATTTTCATTTTTTCTTTAAACCCAGTATTTCTGTATTAAACACCAATTTGGTTAAAGGTCTAAAGAAAAAAAATTTCTTCTTTTCCTCTACTAAATCACTGTCAAAACTAATTTTGGAATTTTTTTTCATTTTTTGTATTTAATTGAATAATGTCTCTTCTATTATATTGTAGGACTCTAAAGCCAAACTCCAAGACGCTTCCAAAATTTTAGGGATGTTAAATTATGACCAGGGCATGCAGTATTTTTCATGGACTCATGCTTATCCGATGTAACCACCCAACCTCTCTAGCCTCATAATGTCTGTCCACTTTGACTGTCAAATAATCTCAAGTTTTAAAACATTTTCACTGTATTTTCATATCTGCATTCTCAAGTCTGTAAAATTTATTCCGCGTTGCATAGTTTCAGGGAAAGAAGTCATTCGTGCAGTTTATGATATTTCAACTAGTTATTTTCCTTTGTCTAGTTATGGGGAGTTTTTGCAATGTGGCCTTGTTTCATATAAATTTTCTTTTTAGAATCAGAAATACTGGTCACCACTGGGAATAAAACTTGGGTGGTAACTGGCGAGGAGAATTCGTTTTTTCATCTTGAAAAGCAGGAAGTGAATGGAGGCACCCCCCCCAAATTCCAGTAGTCTTCCACACCCAGGTGGAGGGCAGAGGAAAGGAATGACAGTTTTCAATAATGAGGAATTGAAAACTCAATCACAAAGAAGTTAATTTATACCAAATAAGTAAAATATCAAGAATAGGAAGTGGCCTCACAACAGTAACTAAATGAGATCACAGTCATGTTTTTCTTCATGTTTGTCTTTATTTTTCAAGTTCCTACAACATGCATACGATTTCCTACTGGTAAAAATAAACGATATGTAGTTGCTTCTGAACAATTTTAATAGGTATCTAAGCCAACATACACAGCAGTGGATTTCCAACGAAAATTCCCATTAGCAAGGAAGACAAACTCCATCCATTCAGGGGACTGTGAATCAAGGAAAGTAGTCCCGGCAAATCATATTTTTCTTTTTGGCCTTTGTATTTCCAGTAAATCATTTTTACAACGCATTTTAAACTCGCGTTTTAACCCAAATGGGCATGTGAAGAGCGCACCCCAAACTCGAGGCGAGCGACCCCCTCCCCCCTGCATTGCGTCCGGAAACCGCAGCCCGGGGCTTCGGGAGCCGCCGCCGTCGCCAAGAGAGGGGCTTCGATTCCAAACCTGAGGACTCCCCAGGAAATGCCACCTTTTCGTTGAATGAAAGCTGTGTGGTTCCGAGGGCTCTGCTAGCCTGGCCCGCAGAGCCCCGAGCCGTCCTCCGCCCACGAAGCCCCGCTTTCCTACCTGAATCGGTCTCCGGCCGAAACGGTTCGGGGCGTTGGGCGGCGCCCCCGCCTCCAGCAGCTCCTGCACCTCCTGGGCCCGGCCCCGAGCCGCGGCGGTGGACAGCATTTCGCCCGCCTGGTCCATGCTGCTCGCGGCTCGGGCTCCCTGGCTGTCTCTGCACCCGGGGCGGGGCGTCCCGGCCCCTGGGCCCCCTCTCCTCCTCCCCTCCCCCTCTTCCCTCTCCCCCTCTTCCCCTCTCCCTCCCCTCCCCTTCCCCTCCGCTCCCTGGCTCGTGGCGCGCTGCTCGCAGCCTCGGTCTCTGGGAGCCGGGCTCTGTCCACAGCAGGAGGCGCAGTTCGCGCTGGGTGCAGTGCTACAGCGGCGGTTCCCTTCCCGCCAGCCCGGTTCCCTCCCCACCTGCGTCCCCAAGGCACCTCCCACCTCCACCCCGCAGCTGCGCCGTCGGGTGCCCCAGGAGGTCCCTAAGCTCCCTCTCGCGCTCCGCGACCCGACCCCCCACCCCCATCCCGTTTCTTCCTTCCTTGCGCAACACTCTACCATTAGGGAGCTAGGCGGGATTCTTTGCTGCCAAATTCAAGCCCGAATACAAGAGTCCTAGGCACAGCAGATTAGTCACTCTTTGAGAGAGCAGAAAGGGCAGAGGCTGAGGAGCCCCACCGAGGGATGATATCACGCCAACCCCCGAGGACTCGTTCCTCGTTTCAAACGCCATGTCTCCCCTCCCCCCTCGAGCCGGCACTTTGGAGAGTTAGGTCTGCTCAGAGCTGCAACACAGAGGCTCCGGCTCGCGCTCTGAGACTTTGCTTGGGCAGTCTTCCTGCCAACTTGCCCTCCTCCCTCCGGTGTGAAACGGGTATCTGGGGGAGGGGTTTGCTCAGCAGATACGTGGGATTCCTGGTGTAAGAACTGGCTTTTAAGCTGAAGTCTCTTTCACACGGATAGGTAAGAATCCTGCCTACAAGCAAATGAGAGTGGGCTAACAGTGCACTGCTCTCTGTAGTATTGGCACAGTGATTCACTAGGGGGCCGCTCCTGGGTCTCCTTTCCAGTTCCCCACACTTTATGGAACTATTGTGAATTTAAATGAATTGATATACATAATGAATTGCTATAAGTATTAAACAGTGTTACACATCCTGAAGTCATACCTGTTAGCTATTAAATTATCATTTTGAAGGATTCACTTGCAATCTTTTGAGACACCAAAAAGAAAATGCTTTGGGTGAGTTGTCAAAGTTCTATAAAAGGAAGAGTGGAGAAGACCTAATCATTGACCAGGTGATGGGCCTCATGTACCATACTCGTTTATGATATTTTGCAAAATAAAACAGAAACCCAAAGTATGACAAACCAAAGGAAATATATGGTTAGAATTTTCCGATTACTCTCTATACTTTTAAAATATATTTTTAAAAATTAGATTGCTCGATAGGTGCTTTTCCACCTCCGACCATGGCAGTTTGTATACACCCATGTATGTTATAGTATGGTCTGAGGCAGCTATATCTCTTCCCAAGGCGAGAGTCCAGGGGTATAGATAAACCCAGAAATACTGTTATTGTCACAGGGAAGATGACTGATTGAGTGGTAGGGCAACGGAGATGAGGGGGGAGAAAATTGAATGATCAAATGGGCCATCATCTGTGTAACTGAGCAACAAATGTGAGGGTAACACTATGTAGGACAGCATCCAGAGCTAATTCCCTTCTATGTTCTCTATAATTTTGTATTTCCTCAATCGTTTTTCTATTAACAGAAGTGAAGATAACTTTATATTATACAGCATCCAGTGCTAATTCCCTACTATCTTCTCTTATCATTTGGTTCCCATTTTTTTTTTTTTTTTTTTGGCGGTACTGGGGATGGAACTCAGGACCCTGCACTTGCAAGGCAGGCGCTTATTCCACTGAGCTATATCCCCAGCCCTCTTCTCTATAATTTGGTATTTCCTTTCATGTTTATGTGTTAACTAATGTGAAGATAACATTATGTAATACAACATCCAGTGCTAATTCCCTACTATATTCTGTATAATTTTGTATTTTTGGTGTTGTTTATGGCTTATTCTGGTTCATATGTCTCCATTCTTTTGTCTTTTTAAAAAATTAGATTGCTCGGACTTTGCTGAAGCTTAAAGCATAAGCTTAACCTGCCTATTGGATAACCCAGCTCTGTTTAAACAAACTGTTTCCATCCCTACCTAACTTCTCTTGTAGACCCATACATAGAAGTTTCAGTTGCTTTTCTGTCAGGAAAACACGCAGTTATAAAACGATGCCAATTAAAATGCTTATGAGATGGCAAATCTTATAAAAACCCACAGTCCGTTACTAGGACATCTGTATTTTCCTCCAACCACTTTTCAGTTATCTGGGTGGTAATGGTGTGGAGAATTCAAATTGAGGATAGAGAATATAAAATTCTTTTAATTTAGCTTGACATACTTTATTCTGGGAGAGGAGGAAATAGTGGTGGTGATGACGGTGCGGAGGAAACAAATTTCCTTTGTTATTAATATGTCTTTTAGGCCAATATCAAAATTAGTTTCCATACCGTATTATTATAATATTTAACTTTTGGACTGGTAGAAAGAGTAGGCACTTTCAAGGATCTGTAAAAGACTATGGGCCCTTTCCTCAAAAGGGAACGTGTGTCATGATTTTTTTTAAAAAAATTATATTCACTTGTGCATGAATAACTGAATAAAACTTATAGGGAACTGAGGGATTGCTCTGCAAGTCAACTACTGATTTCTGCATCAAGAATTCTGTCAGCTTTTGTGCAATGTATCAAGCCCCGGGTGAAGGAAAGAAATGGGAGATGGAACCATATAAAAACACAGTTTGTATGTATCATATGAATGAGGTGAGCCTGGGCAAATGGACAAGACCCTATATAAAAATAAAAATAAAGAATGGCTGGGGTAACTCAGTGGTAAAACACTTGCCTAGTACATGATAGGCCCTGGGTTCAATCCCCAGTACTTAAAACAAGCTGGAACATCTTTGGGTATGTTTGATTGATTCATTTACTATAAATCTTTTATAACTAAAAACAGTGTGGAATTTTTTTCTATTTGAAACTTAGCATGCTTCCAATGTACTCACTCCAATCAAGTGTTAGGGCAGCAATTCAGATGAACTAAAATATAAAGGCCAGGATCCTGGTACTGGTCATGTCTCTCTCAATTTTTGCATGTATAAAGTAGGCTCATAATATATTGAATAGGTTCTTAAATTGTAAGGTTTGTTGTTGTTATTATGCTTAGACTTACCTTTTCTCTTTTCTGAGAATGTCATGGCCTTTTTTAGGTATGTGCTGCTTTTGAAGTTTTGAAAACTGATACTATCAAATTTAGGCATGTTTCAATTCTAATGTTTCTTTTAAGAAAAAAGAGTACCCCTTGTGAATTCATTCAACATGCTTAAAGGCAAGGTTAAAGCATGGAGCCCAGGTAAATTAAAAGAATGGGCTTTAGGGTTGGAGTGTGTATTGAACTTGGACTTTTCCAGTTATTTATTTCTAACTTTGAACAGTTACTTAACATCTCTGGGCTTCATTTTCTTATTTGTATGATCGAGATAATTAATAGTACTTATCGCAAATAGTTGTTACAAGGATTAAATGAGGCAGTACTACAGGAGCAAAAGGAAGCAGAGGAGGACAGAAGGAGGAAGAGCAAGTCAGGGAGTGGAGGAAGTTGAGGCACAACTTTCTGTAAGTCAGGGGGTTGGCTTGCTTGCAGTGAGGATGAGATGGTGAAGGTGGTGAAGGGTAGGGATGTGTCTTTTGAGGAAAGAACCATAGGACTGAGTAGAGCCCAGAAGCCAGTTCTATCTGATCGGAGCAGCTAACTCAGTGACACCTGACTATCTAAACTAAAGAAAGCCTTGCAATGGTGCTACTACACAAATTTTAAGAATCAATGAATAACAATACTAGATGTGAATATTACAAAAGTAGAGAAAGCTACTTGGGAAGATTTACATAAAAATTACAGAAAGGTATTTAAGTGTGAAAGCTTCTAAATCTGACAAGACTTTGCAAGGTTGGCAAGGGAAGAGCAGCGCAGCGCTTCCCGTAGTTCCCATGCTCCGGCAGGCTGAGATGGAGGGCTGCAAGTCTAAGCCCAGCCTGGGGATTTAAACAGTGTAACAAGACTCTGTATTACAATTTTTTAAAAATATTTTTTAAGGAGATGGGCATGTAGCTTTGTGAAAATGCCCTGGGATTAGTCCCTAATACCGAAACAGAAAAACTGGCAAGGTGTGATATACAATCTTCTCATGTAAGCAAGATAATTCTGTTAGTAAAACAGAAACAAGTCACATAAATAGCTCTGGGTCAGAAAAAAGTCCATGCAACTAATGAACTGCTTATTAATTGTGAAATCTTTTGGACTATTTTTAGCTTCAATATCCATAATCTTTAAAATGGGCTCTATCTTATTATAGTCTTATATCTTATGAGATTAGTATGTCAATAAAATAATACACATAAATGCTGGTTTTTAAAAGCACATATGTATCTTTCTACTTTCAATGTTAGATTGTTATAGCCTTCACATACTGAAATTTGCTTGAACTGTATACTATATGCATATATTGGCTATTCTACTGCATTAAATAAGCAGAATAAATTAAATAGACAAATAGGAGTTGCTTTCCTCAGGATTCTCATTCATAACATGGTTTAACAAGACTAACTGAGAAGTTGGTACTTGTTGTAGACATAAAGAATGAAATGCCTTATTTGGGAATGTGTATTGGTAACAACGGTGAGTACATTGTATTTGCTTTTCTTGAGATCTTCAGTTGGAATGAGTTCTCCAGGGGAACCTATATTAAAAGGATAAGAGAAGGAAGACTTCTGTTACACATTCTGCTGATTCTTTAGACTTGTGCTACTCAGAAAAACAAATGTATTTCAGGAAAAGGATCTCATAATTAATGAGAATTACTCAGGAAATGACATGTCTGAGCAAAGTATAAACTGTACAGTGGAGTTTCTAGGCATAACTGTGTTAAGCCTGCACTGATGGGGTCTCAGATAAGATACTGAATGCAATATAGAATTATTCAAAGATAAATGGGAGAATAAGTCCATATACTCCTTAATTTAGAAAGACAGTAATGCAGGGGTATGACATCCCAGGCCAAGCTCTCTCATCTAGTTTGTTACCTTGAACAAGTGGCACTTTTTTCAAGCTTAAATATCATCACTTACAAAGTGGGCATTGTAACAAGTATGTCTCAAGAGGTTATTGTTTGATTCCAAGAAAAAAAATGTTCCTTAAGGTGTCCTTGAGTGAGAATTCTGAAGGTTCAATGAATCTGAGTTATAAGAACATTTTAAATAAGAAGCAACTTCTTACTTGCAAAGTGGCAGAGAATTTATTTAGTTATTATCCCCAAGGAGAAAAGTTAGCTTTAGGAAAAGAAAGAGAGATCCAATAAAGTAGAGCAGACAGATTATTTAAGGCCAAATAGATTTGTTAAGGAAAGACAGTGTATCTGTTCCCAAAGGAGATCCCTAGAAGTTTCAAAGTGGATGATGCTTTATTCTTCTACTGTTCTCCACTTAATTCAGTTCAATGTACCATAATTGTTGAGAATTATTATTTATTAGGAGTAAGGCACTCTTACACTCTGAACTCTACACTCTGCTCATTCAGAATTATAAATTTTCTCTCTCTGCTCAAGTAGTACCATAGCAAGGAATACAAAAGTAAAAATGCTTTAATGTGCTATGACATAATGCATAATTGTACATAAGTTGTAATTTTTTACTTAGTTTCCAAAGAATGAGTAGGTTATAGCATCTGTGGTATCTATCATCATCTTACCAAGATCGTTTTGAGGAAAACTTAGAAGTGTATTACATAAATCAGATATGTCTTTTTAAAATTGTGTGCAAAAATACGATTTTTTTCATGGCAATCTTGCCTTTGCCTTCCAAGTGCTATTATTTACAGACATATGCCACCAGGCCCAGATACAAAAATGTGATTTTTAAATCTATATAAATAATTTATTATTCAAAATATCTTCAGAATGGACTCATGTGAAATAAGGAATCCTTGCAGCTCATGAAAATAATTACCCCAAATTTATTTTTTATTCGTACTCTTTTTGTTTAAGAGAGAGGTTATGGTTAACTCCTTGTATCTATTTGTAGCTATATGACCAGCTGAGAAAACTAAAAGATCGAAACAGTGTGTATGCATGTATATATATCATATGTAGATGCATAGTTTGTTAACATGCACAGATATTAGAAAGCCTCATTCTGAGGAATAAAATAAGCAATAAGGCATTAATTAGAGGGACAAACAAAAAATAGAGACAAGAAGTTCATTTAAAGTTTGCAAGAAAATAATAATGGCTATAATTAATTAAATCTCAACTATGTGGCAAACATTAAGCAGTTTTTTATATATTGTTTCTAATTCCACAGCTGTCTTATGGGATAGGAAGTGCTATCCTTTCTTCATAAAAGAGAACAAAACAAATCAAGTTGTTAAGTAACAGTGCACAAGAAGATGGAGTTCCAGCTCAGGTTCTAGGTCATTTGAGAGGTCTTCATGTTTGCTGATGACTACACCATTTGTGAGGTATAGTCAGCTACGTTTTCTTTTCTTTGAGGATTTTGCTCTCAAACAGGTTGCAAAACCTGAACCAAGGTGACAGGGTCTCCAATATCACAGAAACATGACATACATTATAATTCCTTGATATGGTTGAGGACCACATGATTCAAACCTGACTCCAAGTCCCTTCAAAGTCACTGAATGCAGTTTTCTCATTTTTCATTTCAGCATCTCATTTCTTTTCCTCCTGATTATAGCTCACATACATAAAAAATGTGAAGAATGAGCTGAAGTAAATGAAAAATTACAGTACACCAAAGCAGTAACTGTTAATGTTTTCAAATAATTCTCTCCTGTCTTTTTCTAGTCTTTACCTTGTAGATATCATATGATTTTGAAAGTTTTCCTCTCATTTATTAGAGCACTTTCCACACTTTTCCAAGAATACTCCATAAACACTCATTTTAACAGCTGTACTATTTTCCACTGAAAGTAATTTTATAGTTTCCCTAATGATCTTCCTGTTGTCAGGTAATATTTAAGTTGTCTATATTTGTTACAGGAATAATACTGATTTTTCAGACATATATAATTCCCTCTTTTTTGTTTCTTTTCTTTTTTTTGTGGTGCTTGGAATCAGTGTTGATAATAAATCAATAATCAAACCTAGGGCAAGGCATGCTATGCAAGTACTTTACCACTGAACTATATCCCAGACCTAGATAAGACTTGACACATCACAAACAGCTTTTCAAAAAACTATCTCTTTGATTTATAGCTAGCAGAAATGGGAAGAATGGTACACTTTCATGACTACTCAGTTAATGAATATTTTCATTAGTTCAGACTCTGACTTCATGAGTTCAGATTTTGCAGTCACTTCCTTTGTCCATATTCCCCCACCATCTTGCCATATTCTTTCTATAGCCACGGTTACTTATTTTGGCTTGGATAGATCTGGGTGTGGGAAATGCAAGTCAGATACTTAATCATAATTGTGGAGGGGATACAAATACAGTGCTCAGTAGAAAGAACTCAGAACTGGCCCCACATTTACTGGCTCTGTGAGCTTAAATAAATTATGTAAACTTTCTGAAGTCTGTTTGCCCACCTCCCTAAGGAAAAGAAAACATATTTCAAAAGGTTATTGTGTGGAATTAGGGATATCATATTCTTGATTATTTCTGCAATCCTGGTCACAAACTGAGTTGGACGAGAACCAAATCAAATTAGTAATTAGATTCAATGTTGACCTTATGAGGAAATTTGATTTGGTTCTCGTCCAACTAAGTTTATGACCAGAGTCATGCAAAGAATTGAGTTTGTGAACTAAGGTACCACTTACACAAAAATCTAGGCTCTCAATAAATGAAACTATTACTTTGAGAATACATATAACATTTACTACCATGTTGTTTATTTAGGCCATGAAAGTCAATTTCCTCTTGGGTATTTTTTCACTTATTACTGTATAGTTTGGTCAGTGTCTATGGGTTCAACAAACAAACCAATCCTCCTTCCAAAAGGTGCAATTAACTCTGCTTTCTTTGCATGTAACCCTTTGAAAACAGAGTGCTTCCGAAGCAAAACTGCCTATGTTACAACAAAAATACTTCTAAGGAACACAATTCCCCCAACTCACTAAATCATGGAAGTTACTCTGGAGGGTGTCACCGTGTTCACTGTTTTCTCTGCATTAATTGCCACCCACCACCATTCCTTGGAGTGCTTTTCAAGTGGAAGGTATGATGAAGAAACTAAACCAAGGAATTGCAAAGGTTGCCTTCTATAAACTTTTATTCCCAACTACCAGTCTTTTTCTTCCTTGATGCAGTAGGTTTGTTACAAAAAATATGTTGACCTTTTAACTACTAGCTACAAGGGACAACAATATTCATTGTATTTTCCTCTTTGGTAGTCTATTTCTAAATAATTTTTTAAAAAATTATAACTATTAAATTATTTTTTAAATATGTGATTTTTTAATTTTCTAAACATTTTGACAGTTTTGAGGATGATTTTAATATTTCTGTCCTCTTCTCTTCCCAACACACAACACTTTTTATACTGAAAAAAAATTTTTAAAAGATTGTTCTGACCACAACTACCAAAACTATGGAACAACCATCCTGAAGGAATTAAGAATAAAAAGTAGGACAATCTATACTAATTTTATGTGACACCTTGAAATGTACTGCAGATTTGAATACATACACATCCTTTTATTATAATATGTACATTCTTTAAAAAGGACTTCAGGAATTTGAGCTGCTGTGGAGAAATAAATTTAGTGATATAGGTGTTTATTGTAAAAATAAACTAATGTCCATTCTCAAGGACATGGTGTTAAGCATTTTAACAATAACTGACAAGCTGCTACTTGAAAGTTTACAGTGAATCTTTATATATATTACTTTATGTAGTTCTTATTACATAAACATTGTAGGTTATTTTCTCAGGTTTACACATGATAAAATGGACGTGCTTAACATTTCTTATGCTTAGCCCTAAAACCACAATAGATACAGGAAATGGAATCTGATCACAGGGTATGTGAACAACAAAAAAATGATTTTTCTCCCACATGCTTCAGGTGGTTCCTGTCCTGGTACATAGATTTCCCACTCACTGCTGTTAAGTAAAAGCAGAAATAGAGTTTAGAAGAGAGTTTTCAATTTTATAAGACTCAATGACTTTTAGGGGCCATAAGAACTTTAGTTATTATTATATTGCTTTATTTTTCAAACTTTTTCACCTATTGAGTTAATAAATATTTGCTGAGACATATGTGGTTTATGGTGAGTATAACAGAGGCCTAAGGTAGACAAAAATTGAGAGAATGAAATTAACTATAAGAAATAGAACTGCAACTGTGCGTGTAAGCCTGTGAATGTGTATCTCTAGGGGCAATCAAATTTAAAAGTACACAAATTATTAGCCCGTTACACTTGGCAGGCTCCTCAACCTATTTCCAGACATGAAATAAGGAAATAAATTGTTGATAACAAAGTTACTATAATAAATACATGAGACAATACAAATTGAAGCACTCTATGATTATTAAACTCAATTATGTTTGAGGTAAAAGAGAATTTCACCAGATTTTTTTTGGAAGAAAGTTTCAATGAGCTTTTCTGAAAAATTGAATGTTACATAAACATATTCAGCTTCAGTTACTCAACATGTGAATGGCATGGAGTAGAATTCAAAGTGTAACATGTTGCAATAAGCACTTAATCATTTCTAAGTCAAGAGATAATACTCTGTTTCTACAGAGTGGGAAAGACTTTTCAGTTCAGGGGAGTCACTGTTCTTTGTAGGTGGCTGCTGTTTCTTTAAAATGGGTGAGAGTTATACAATTGCTGAGTCAGACTATCTGGCAGCTGGAGAGAACAAAAGCAAGAAAATGGTGGCACTCGAGAAAAGAAAGCAAAACATAAGATTTTCCCAATACATTAGCAAAGTCCCTGTGGAATCTTAGCTACCTAGTAGCTCTAAAGCAGAAAGTTATGATTTATAACTTGTGACACAGCATATCTTATATCACCTTAAAATTGTACAAGATTCTTTAGCTGAAACTATTTATCTGTATTTCCCTCATTCACAGCACTTACAGAGACACAAAGACTCATCCTTTTGGATGTAAGTACTTTATTTTGTTACGGTGACATTTTGCTGCTATAATCTTGGTACTAAATAAACACAGTTTAAACCAGTGAAACACTGCTGTTTTGTTTTTTCTCCTTTAATATCATTTTAGGTTGTCATGTTTACTGCTATTCTGGTTTGGATAATAAAAGATAACCCTTATTATTACTACATATAGAGATATTATGAAATCATTTTGTATAAACAGAAGTAACAGATACAGTATTTCAAAAATATAAGGCATATATTTTCCAAATTCCAAAAATATGGTATATACCTATGTGGAAATGTCCTCTTGGTGCCATGAGCTTTAAAACATCATATATCCTTTCAGTCCTTTCCCCTCAAATAATTTCTGAGTGTAAGAAATCTGGTATTTAAGAGATAATCTTTTCCAATTTAGATGGACCATTTAATAATAAAGGGCATCTTCTCATTTGGTAAAACAATTTCTTCGATTACTCAAACTCTCCTTCTTGAGATCCAAAATGTGACTGACTGACTCTAAAATTTAAAATTTTATAAAGTAGGCTGGGCTTCTATTCAGGAATAAATAAGCCAATTTTTTTTCTTTAAAAAGCAATATATTGGGCATATTTTTCAAATTGTGCCCCAGGGCCACTTATAACAAAATCTCCTCCATGTGTTCATTTAAAATGTGGATTCTTATACTCCATCACAAATCTACTGCATTAGATTTTGTGTGAGCCCTAGAAATGTGTATTTTAATAGTTGCCAAAGGAATGAGACTGTGGATAACTTTCACAATATGTATTTTGACTTCTGTATTTTACTTCATACTTCAATTATGAAAGTAAAGGTATTCTATATATCTCTGTACAACTGCATTAATTTCAATTTGCTTAAGAGATTATATATCTGGGTTCACGTAGTTCTCCACTGCTACAAAGTCTTTTTTTCTTAAAAAACTCCTAGGATGCAGGTATATAGCTCAGTGGCAAAACAGTTGCCCAGCATAAATCCAGGATTTATCCTCAGCACTAAAAATAAATGAGACTTTATTTTGAGAGTGAAGCAGAAAACTGAGAGCTGTCTGAAGAATTATAAATCATTTCTCATAGTGTTTATATTTTTATGAGCAAAGCCCATATGTTACCCATAAAAATAGCCATGCTTTTTTAAAAAAGGAGATGTGATGCTTTGGGAATTTACATCTTGTAGCTAACGGTTTTATGTTTTTGCCTTTTTTATTACTTTCATCTGACTATATAGTTCTGCCAAAATGCAAGGACCATCCCAAGGCTCAGGAAATAAATGACTG